>JAQHUG010000089.1:2086596-2101583 GCA_028555095.1 Dicrostonyx torquatus | reverse complement strand
AGCTGTTTTAGGCCTGTGATAGGGTAGAACAGAGCTAGGCGGGGAAAACTAAACTGAATGCTGGGAGAAAAGAGGCGGAGTAAGGAGAAGCCATGGACCCACCACTGAAGACAGACATGTGGGAACCTTGCCAGTAGGCCATGAGCCTTATGGTAAAATATAAAATAATGGAAATGGGTTAAATTAAGATGTAAAAGCTAGCCAATAAGAAGTTAGAGCTAATAGGCCAAGCAGTGATTTAATTATTAAAGTTTCTGTGTGGTTATTTCGGGAGTCTAGGCGGCCAGGAAATGAACAAGCCGCCTCCCTAGTACAGGCTTTAGGGAGTAAACTAACAACTCTCAGGTACTAACTTGGCCAAGTGCTTGCTAAGCTGATGTGCACATCAGAACAGGGAGGCTGAGGCAGGAGGATAGACAGCTTAAGGGAAATATCAGTTAGTAGAGGCTAGAGAGGATGTGGGGGTCTCAGGGGATGTGAGGGGGTAGATAAAGAGAGGTTGATAGGTGCACACCATGTTCTCCCGTGGAAACCACACTTCTTCTTCTTCTTCTTCTTCTTCTTCTTCTTCTTCTTCTTCTTCTTCTTCTTCTTCTTCTTCTTCTTCTTCTTCTTCTTCTTCTTTTTG
This sequence comes from Dicrostonyx torquatus, assembly GCA_028555095.1. Classification (NCBI taxonomy): domain Eukaryota; kingdom Metazoa; phylum Chordata; class Mammalia; order Rodentia; family Cricetidae; genus Dicrostonyx; species Dicrostonyx torquatus. Next base: position 2,100,955 of record JAQHUG010000089.1, on the reverse strand, counting down.
GCTGTGGAAACCACACTGAACCCTCCTAGTAGGTGCAGTTAATGCCAGTCAATCAAAAATAACCATTTCAAAATCTTCTGACCTCTGCAGAAATATTTCAGGTCATCTTTGAGAATGGACCAGGCCACTATATGTCTTCTCGGGACACTTTTGCAAATGCTGCCTCTCACTGCTTCCTACCCCCTGGGACCGACTAGCCTCTCTGTACAGGGAGCCTCCCAAAGCCATTGCCAGGCAGAATGTCATGGATCCAATGTCATCCTCTCTAGCAGCTGGTGCATTTACACCCATGCAGGGGCCACTAAGTTGTCTCCACTGTACTTTGCTGGAACAAGGAGCTGGTAGGTGAATAGGTTCATAGTGGATAGTGGGACAGCGCATGACGGTGGAAGAGGGTTTCGGGGTGACCCTGGCTAAGAACAGAACTTGCTTAGGAGGAAACTATATCTGGGCATCCCGCCTGCTGCTCCTACAATTTCTCCCGGCTAAGAGCACTTTTTATTCCTAGGCCAATAAATAGTTATGTACCAGGAGCCTCATCGAGGCATCTTTCCAGCAGGTCTTCGGGGAAGCAAGGATGGTAGGACCATCACGTTTATCCTTGTGTGACTTAACTGGGCACCGCAATTCCTTAGGGTCTCGATATCACCTCAGAGCGGCCTGTCTAGAAGGAGGTGACATAACACATGTAAATGTGCTGGATTCTACAGCACAGGACAACATGAATCACTGATGGTAAATTCAAGTCTCATGTCTGCCACTTAGCCTTATAATCATCCATAAGTCACCTGTGAAAGCCCCACTCATGAGCCAGAGTCACTCTGTGGACTTGGGATAGTTGATTTAGCTGGCATTTATTAAACACTTACCATGTAGCGGGTTCTTCGCCTGTACCGATTCCTTTGTTACAACATTGTTGACACAGGTGTTATGCTGAGCCATTCTGTAGATGAGGCAACTGAGGCCCAATGTAGTTAAGTCATTGGCCTATTAAAGCCAGTGTTCAAATCTAGAAGTTTGGCTCCAAAGTTTTCACACTGAGCCACTATGAAATGCTGCATTAAGGAGGTGGAGAGATGCTGGCTCAACCGTTAAGAGCACTTGTGCAATCCAAAGGACTGGAGTTCTTAAACGAGAAGCCTGGTGCCCACACAACCCTGCAACTGCACATCCAAGGGAGCTGATGCCCTTTTACCTCCGAGCCAGCACATGTACATACACGAAAGCAGACACGTAAACACACAGATAAATAATCTTTTAAAAATTTAGACTGGCAAATGATTCAGGGGGTAAGACACTTTCTGCCAGGCCTGATGACCTGAGTTTAATTACTAGGCCTCACATGGTAGAAGGAAGAGAAATGATTCCTGAAGATTGTCCTCTGATCGCCACACGCCTGCTGTAGATGTGTGTGCATGTGTGTACACACAAATAAAAATGTGATTTTAGAGGTGTCTTAAAGAAACACTACATCAGCCAGGCGGTGGTGGCGCATGCCTTTAACCCCAGCACTCGGGAGGCAGAGGCAGGAGGATCTCTGTGAGTTCGAGGCCAGCCTGGTCTATAGAGCTAGTTACAGGACAGGTTCCAAAGCTACAGAGAAACCCTGTCTCGAAAAACAAAACAAAACAAAAAAAGAAAGAAAGAAAGAAAGAAAGAAAGAAAGAAAGAAAGAAAGAAAGAAAAGAAACTCTACATGAATAACTCAAGGGATCATAGCAGTGTGCCTGGCTCAGAGCGAGCTCAGTTGGGCAGGATGGAGCACCTGTGTGAGTGTGAGACCTACCTTGCCTATATAGCAAGACCCTGTCTCTCGAAAGAAAACAAAAAAATAAATCAATAAAGTGAGAAGGGTGGTGGTGGTGCCTTTAATCCCAGCACTCAGGTGACAGAGGCAGGTGAAACTCTTTAAGTTTGAGACCAGCCCGGTCTACATAGCGAGGTTTAGGTCAGCCAAAGCAATATAGTGAGACCCTGTCATGCTCAAATATTTTTCCTTCCTTGTTGCTGTTAGGCTCCTCTTTTGTTGGTTTGTTTTGTTTTTGTTTTTCGAGACAGGGTTTCTCTGTTATGGTTCTGCCTGTCGTGGAACTCACATTGCAGATCAGTCTGGCCTGGAACTCACAGAGATCCACCTGCCTCTGCCTCCTGAGTGCTGGGTTAAAGGTGTGGGATACCACTGCCTGGCTCCGCTTAGTCTCTTATACTTGTCCATACTTCCTTCGGGGTACTCTACAAGCACACTTGACGCTCCATCCCTCACCTCTGTCTGTTCTCCCTGCCTTCCACAGGAAGTCTCTCTTGATTACTTCTTGCCCTCTGGCTTCTGGTCCCCAGTGATGTTTAGGCTCTCTGTCTCTTGCAGGAGAAGGTTCTGTATCCTCACCTCCACGGGGCGTTCCAGAAGCTCCTGCAATTTCCATCCTTTGAGTTCTGGGTGCTCGCGTAAAGCAGGCCCAACATGCAGTTGGGGATGAATCTGGATTTAGATCCTGGTTCTACTGCTTTTGTTGACTAAATCTTTTTATTTTGCTGTTCAGCTATTTTACATAATAAAAGCACCTGCTATTAGTGTTGTTCATAAGGTTCAATGTGATTTATGTAAAGTATTTAGTATCTTACTCAGCAAATAACAGCAGTTATCATTGATTTCCTTCCACACTGTTTAGTGAGTTTTTGTTTTTGTTTTGTCAGGAGCTCACTATGTAGCCCTGGCTGTCCTGGAACTTGATATGTAAACCAGGCTGGCTTCAAATCCAGAGATGCTCCTGCCTCTGCCTCGCAAGTGCTGGGGCTAAATGCTTGTGCTACCATGCCCCAGTGGATACGGAAATCTCATTGTATGCTGACCTAGAATTATTAAGAAATTCAGGTTGGCTTCTGATTTGCAGTGACCTTCCTGACTCAGCCTCCCGAGCAGCTGGAAATACAGACTCAAACTGTTAGCATCAATTACCCACAGTTACACCTAGATAAGTATGAAGCAGGCCTGGGGATGTAGTTCAGTTGGTGGAGTTGCTTGCCCAGCATATAGGAAGCCTGAGTTTGACCCTACCATGCCTACTAAAACTGGGCATCAGTTCACACCAGTAATCCCAGCACCAGGAATGGATTCAGGAGGGTCAGAAGCTCAATATTATCCTGGGCTACATAGCTAGATGGAGACCAGCCTAAAATACATGAGAACCTGTCTCAAAAAGGAAAAGAAGCAAATATATGGTACGTGGAGATGCAGAATTCAGCTCTGAAGAGACGGCTTACTAGTAGACCCTTGCTGCTCCTACAGAGGACGAGGACTTAGACCCCACATGGTGAGTCAGAGCCGTCCATAATTCCAGTTCCAGGGGATCCAGTGACCTATGTGGCCTCATTGGGCCAGGCATGCACATAGTACATAGACATACATGCAGGCAAACATTCATACAGATAAAAAAAATTAATAATAACAAAAGCATGGTATATTGAAATACATTGTATGCATCCCTACTGTATTGCATTTAAGTGAAAATTTAAAAGATAAAGGCTGCCTACAAAATGTCGCGAATGGCTGCCTTCATTTTTGTAAAACAAATAGTGTAGCAGCTATGCACACCTGCAATGGAAGGTTACATTGGGGCTTTTCTTTTAAAATAGTCTGCTATATATACTATTTGTGTTGTAAAAAAGAATCGTTCCACCTAAAACAGGCTGTTAAGTTGCTACCAGGATTTCTGTTCCTGTTATCAGTCCCATTAGACTGTAAGTCACAGGAGGACAAGAACCCTTTGAGCAAAGTAAAAACAGGAAAAGAACTGGGTAGGAGTGGGATTACGCATCTGCGTCTGCAGTACCGTTCTCTCCCAGTGGGTGGCAGGATCCTCATATGCGGGTGCCGCCCAAAAGCCTGGTCCAGGGAAGTCCTGCCTTCGGCCTTCAATGTGACTGCTCTAATCTCAGGTTCCTGGAAGGAGGACGAGGAGGGAGGTAAAACCTGAGAAAGGAATAGAGGGAGGCCAGCCAGGCCTCAACATCAGGAACTGTTTCTTCGGGCCTTCCTCCTGAGGCTTCTCATCTTCCCCACCCTGGAAGAGGAGAAATCTTCAAGGTAAACAGGGTAGTGCGCCTATTATCCCAGCACCTGGGAAGCTAAAGGAGAATCAAAAATTCCAGGCCAAGATGGATGCGGTGGTGACACACACCTTTAATCCGAGAACTGGGGAGGCAGAGACAGGAGAATCTCTGTGAGTTTGAGGCCAGTGCGGTCTACAGAGTGAGTCCCTGGGTGGGTGGGGGTGGGAATCTTCAGTTGTTCTAGTCAGGTCTGTAATTTCAGCACTCTGGAGGCTGGAGCAAGAAGTTCACAGAGAAATCCTGTCTTGAAAAACAAACAAACAAAAAATAAAAGAAGAAGACCACAAGTTCAAGGCCAGCCCACGGTATAGAGCAAGGTTCCAGGCCAGTCTGGGCAACTTAGTAAAATCTGTCTCAAATAAGAAGTAAAAGCTAGGCATGGTGTGGCACATGATTTTAGCTCAGCTTCCAAGAGCAGACATAGCCAGGGTGGAATAGTTACAGATTGCCACGTGAACATGCTTCTAGACCCAGCAATAGAAGGCAGAAGCAGGAGGAGCCCTGCAAATCCAGGTCTAGCTGGAGCTGCAAAGGTGAGGACCTGTATCAAAAGGGGGCTGGGGCTACAGTCCAGTGGTCCAGCAATTGCCCTGGGCTCGACCCCCAGCACAGCAACCAAATCATTAGGAAAGAAGAAAAGGGTCAAGGACTTGGGATGAAGGCCAGTTGGGAGACAGCTTGTCTAACTGTGCAAGGCTGCGTTCAGTCCCCAGCACTGCATAGAAGCAGAGATGGTGACGGACACCTGTGATCCCAACATTCAGGAGGTGGGAGCAAGAGCATCAGGAACGCAAGGTCATTTATAGTTACATAGCAAATCCAAGGTCAGCTTGGGCTGCATGAGAGCCTGTCAGAGACCAGAGAGGGAGGTATTCGTTTCCTGTACAGGGGGGAGGTAGATAGAAAACACTAGAGCCACCCTCCTGCTAGGCCTGGGACACTGAGCAAAAGGAGGAACTCTTTTGAAAATCAGCATAACTCAGAACTCACTTGACAGTTTGTTTATGATCCCTACTCAGCAGTTCCTTTCATGTTCCGGGTGGTTGTGAGTGGTCTGATCCTGGGGAAGGGGTGGGATTAAAACGCGGGTCCTCTGGAAGAGTAGCAAGCCCTGAGACATCTCTTCAGCCTCTGGCTTGCTTTTAAGTCAGGGTCTCACTGTGTAGCTCAGGCTAGACTTGAACTAACAATCCTTCTGCCCCAGCCTCCTGAGCTCTCTCCTGCCTTCTCCTTTGAGGTTTTTTTCTTTTATTTACTCTGTGTGTGTGTTTTCAGCACCACGGTGCGTTTGTGGAGATCAGAGAACAGCTTTCGGGAGTTGGTTCTCTCCTCCTACCACATGGGTCTTGAGGAATCGAACTAAGGTTTTCAGGCTTGGTGGCAAGCACCTTTAGTCCGTGAGTCTTCTCACCACCCCCTTCTCTCTTTTTAATAATTATAGGTCAGTGACCAGGAGAAAAGATTAATTAATAAAGTGTTTACCTTATAAGCATTCAGACCTGAGTTCAATTCCTAGAACCCATGTGGGGAAAAAAAATTGAGAAATGGAGACCAGAGGACCTCTGGGGCTCACCAGCCAGTTTAACCTACTTGATGAGATTCAGGCCCATGAGACAGACAGGTTCAGGCCCTGAAGAATGACACCTAAGAACGACATCCTCTGCCTTCTACACACACACACACACACACACACACACACACACACACACACGCATGCATGCATGTACGCACACCCACGCACATATGTATACACTCATTAATAATTACAGAGTAGGTAGCCTATGACTAAAACAAGAGAGAAAAGCCGGGCGGTGGTGGCGCATGCCTTTAATCCCAGCACTCAGGAGGCAGAGGCAGGCAGATCTCTGTGAGTTCGAGACCAGCCTGGTCTACAAGAGCTAGTTCCAGGACAGGCTCCAAAGCTACAGAGAAACCCTGTCTTGAAAAACCAAAAAAGAGAGAAAGAAAGGAAGAAAGAAAGAAAGAAAGAAAGAAAGAAAGAAAGAAAGAAAGAAAGAAGAATGAAAACTTCCCCTTACATAGCTGAAGACGGTCTTGAATTTCTAATCCTCTTGCTTGGTTGGTCACAGGCATGTGTCATCACTGTAGTGTTGGAGCTCAAACCCAGGCCTCCTGGGTGCCAGGCAAGCTCTACCAGCTGTGCTACACCTCCCACCCTGGAGGGTCCTGAGGTTTTCTTTAAGAGAAACTGGGAGTCAGATGTTGTGACAGATCCTGTAATCCTGGCATTCAGAAAGTAGATCTGGATAGTAGCTCAGGGCCATCTTTGGCTATATAAAGACTTTGAGCAGGGGTGGTGGCGCACACCTTTAATCCCAGCACTTGGGAGGCAAAGGCAGGCAGATCTGTGTGACTTCAAGGCCAGCCTGGTCTACAAGAACTAGTTCCAGGACAGGCTCAAAACCCTGTCTCAAAAAACCAAACCAAACCAAAACAAAACAAAATATCCAAAACCCACAGAACTAGGAGGGCTGGAGATGGTTGAGCAGTTATTCCCAGCACCCACATGGCTGCTCACAGCCTGGAGCTGCTTCCAGTTTCAGGGGATCCTAAGCCCTCTTCTGACTTTCTCAGGTACCAGATATGCAGGTGGCACACATACATTCTTGCAGGCAAAATATTTGTCCACACAAAATAAATAACTCTAAGAATAATACACAAAAATAAGACCAAACAGCAGCAGCAGGGGGAGGAGAGAGAGAGGGAAAGAGAGAGAGGGAGGGAGAGAGAGAGAGAGAGGGAGAGAAAAAGAGAGGGAGAGAGAGAGAGAGAGAGAGCACGCAAATGAGCACTGATTTTGCTGCCTCCCACACTGCTGATCCTCTGGGCAGGAAGGACCACATTTACATTTCCTTCTGTAGGAACTAACTGTCATTTCTTTTTACTGATTCCGGGACTTGCAGGGCCACCGTCACCCACTCTGTGTCTCACCCACATTGTATCGTGCCGTCTTCCTGGCTCCTCTGTCTTCAGTGTCTCTGCATCCGCCTCATCTACTGAAATCTCCTAACCCCTTGATGGCTCTCACCCAGAGCCTCTCCGCTCCTTCCCTGCCCCTAGAGCCACTGCCGACATCCGTCTTGCACATTCTGTGGTACTGTGTGAAATATGTGGCTGTCTTTCTACTAGGTTAGTCATCTCCGGCATCTCTTGCCATTGGTTAGATGGTCTTACAACGGTGCCAAGTGGCGTCCCAGCCCTCATTCCTGAAAAGTGGGCATCAGTCTTTTTCATCATCTCTCTCATCTACATCTAATTAACCAAGTCGCTGTGTCCCTCAGGTCCCTCCAGCCCACCTCTCCCTTAGTCACGGCCCTTACTCCCTCTGCCTGAACCGTTACAGTAGTTTCCAGACTGGCCTCCCTTCTGAGAGCCCCACCCTGCCCCGCCCGTATGCTCCGCACAGCAGCCTCAGGAATCTGTCTAAAGTGCAGACCTGAGTCCCTGCTGAAATCCTTGAGTGGCTGCCTTTTGCCCTTATGATAAACCCCAAACTCTGTTGCCCAAATCTTGAAGTATACAATCTCTCCAGGCTCCACCATTACTGCAAGATACCTCATTCATCCTGAGTTAGCTTTCCTCACATTTCTAAAACATGGAAAGCCCTTTCCAACCTCAGGGCCTTTGTTCATGCCATTCTCTCTGCAAGGAGTCATCTTACTTCCTCTTTGTCCTCCTCCCCTTTCCCCTTCTTCTTATTCCCCCCACTTCCTCATCCCTCTCTTCTTTCCCCCTGCAAGTGCATGCTGGAGATCACACCGAGGGCCTATTGCAAACTAGGCAGGCACCGCTGAGCCATACCCCGCCCCTCACTGACTTATGAGACACCTGCAAACTCCATGAGGGCAGAGCAACAGTTTGCTTATTTCCATTATCCCACACCAGACACAGCCCCTGGCACAAGCCAGTAATGTTGAATATATTAATTGCATTTCGCTATTTCTTTTTCTTCTCCCAACAGATGAAAATATGTCTGTGCCGTATGGTGGCACACATCTGGAATCTCAGCACTCAGGAGGCAGAGCCAGGATTGAGATTTTTCTTTATTTTTGAGACCAGGTCTTACTGTGTAGCCTTGGCTGGCCCTAAACTCACTACCACGTAGACCAGGTTGGCCTTGAACTCACCAGAGATCCACCTGCCTTTGTCTCCTGAGTGCTGGAATTAAAGATATTGTGCCACTACCACCACCCGCAGTTTGGGGACTGAGATTTTTTTGAGGCCAACCTGGGCTAGGAAATAAGATACTGTCTACAAAATCAATCAATCAACAACAACAACAACAGATAAACAGAGAATTAGAAAATGGCTGTGCGAAAATTCGAATCCAGATGTTAGGACCAAGGAGTCTTCTGTGGTTGCCAGGAGGGAAATTCCAAGTGGGAGGCACTCCTGAGCCCCCTCTGTACAAAGCAGGTGCGCTTGGGATCCTGTGACAGAGCGACTCCCCACTCACTCTGTTGTCACCATTTCTTGTGGGGCACTAAAGTCTCCAGATAGACTCAGTTCAAAAGCTTGACTGCACCCAGACTGTAGGGTGACTACCTTCAGACCTCCGCAGATCCACAGATAATGCCTCCGTAAGACTGGGCTGTATGCAAGCTTGTAGGACATTTTCTTAATTAGTGATTGTTGGGGGAGGGCCCAGCCCATTGTGGGTGGGGTCATCCCTGGGCTGCTGGTCCTGGGTTCTATGAGATAGCAGGCTGAGCAAGCCATGAGGAGCAAGCCAGTAAAAGCAGCACCCTCCATGGCCTCGCATCAGCTCCTGCCTCCAGGTCCCCGTCCAGCTTGAGTTTTTATCCTAACTCCTTCATGATGAACAATGATGTGGAAGTGTAAGCTGAATAAACCCTCGCCTCCCCAAGTTTCTTTGGCCATAGTGTTTCATAACAGCAGTCGTAGCCCTAACTAAGGACAGTGGGGTGTTGCTGTGACAGACCTGACCATGTTTTAGGGAGGACTGTGGAAGGACTTTGGAACTTTCAGCTAGAAAAGCCACTGAGTGTTGAGAGCTCAGCAAGCTGCTCTGTAGGGGCTTGGACAATGAGACTGTAGAGAGCAGTGCAGACAATGAAGGTCTGGCTCGTGAGGTGTCAGAGGGAAGTTTAAAGACTCTACGGGGACCATTTGTTATTTGACTAAGGTTCCATGGTTCTGCTAGCTGGGGTTGAAGAATTAGCTGTGATTAACAAGATACCAGAATTATTAAAATGAAACCTTTGCTTGCTTTTCTGGGGTACTTGATGCTTGTCAGCTGGAGCTGAGAAATTAGTGGGAATTAAGAAGAGACCAGCATCACCAGGTGAAGTCTTCTGGAAGTGTGTCCTCAGGGTCAGCACACAGAAGCTGGGGTCCAGAGGCAGCCGAGGTTACCTCGTGCTGGCAGCTGAACTTGGCAGTGCAGGAGTCACCCGGTGGCGCTGGCTTTGAAGGCCTGAAGGGGTCATGGAGAGCAGCTGAGGCTTGGCACTGTGTGGCAGGGCTGGAGTCCCTGAAGAGAGCCCAGGAGAGGCTGTTGGTGAAAGTGCAGCCCAGTTGCATCAGAGACCCCAGGATTTTGGAGATGCCAGTACCATGGGGCGGCCACCAAGAACAGCAGCAGTGGTGGAGCAGAGCCAGAGCCTGGAAGACAAGCTGTGTGTGCTGCAGGGGGCAGAGCCGGAGAAGTGACCAAGTCCTTTGGAGGAGCCCAGAAGATCATGAGTGAATCCTAGACATTGGATACTGAATTATTTACACAGTTGGAGTTTTGTTTTTCTTTGATTTGATTGTAACTGTGCCCTGGTTCTACCCTCTTGAAGTAAGAACATATTTATTTATTTTATAGGAGCCCACAGTTGAAAGCCTGAGTTTTTAAAGAGATTTCAGATTCTAAAAGAGGCTTTGGGTTCTTAAATAGACTGAATTTTAAATGCTTGTATTCGTAAAGATCATGGGATTTTCAAGACTTGGAATATTTAACGTTGCGATGCTTATGTTAATGTGTGCTCTTGGGGGAAGAACAAGAAAGGAGAGGTTATGGCCTAACAGGGATGCGTTTGTGTGTAAAGCTGACGAGGGATCCGTTGTGCTGGCTAATGTTCTGTCAGTTTGACCTAGGAGAGTCATCAGAGAGGAGGGAGCTTCAGTAGGGAAAACACCTCCACAAGATGGGGCTGTATGCAAGCTTGTGGAGCATTTTCTTAATTAATGGTTGATTGGAAGGGCCTAGCCTTTTGTGGGTGGGGCCATCCCTGGGCTGCTGGTCCCGGGTTCTTTAAGAAAGCAGGCTGAGCAAGCCATGAGGAGCAAGCCAGTGAGCAGCACCCTCCATGGCCTCTGCATCAGGTCCTGCCTCCAGGTTCCTGCCTGGTGTGAGTTCCTGTCCTGACTTCCTTCAGTGAGGGACTACAGTGTGGAAGTGTAAGCCAGATAAACCCTTTCCTCGCCAAGGTGCCTTGTTCATGGTGTTTCATCACAGCAATGGGAACCCTGACTACGACCCAGTAGGACATCTTTCTTTCATTTTGGTTTTTTAGACAGGAACTCACTATGTAGCCCTAAGTAGCTTGGTAATCACGATGTAGACAGAGTGCAGAGAGATCTGCTTCCCGAGTGCTGGGGCCACAGGCACCTGCTACTCTGGGTCATTTTTCCTCACATAAGATGCGAGGAAATGGGACTGCAAGTGTGGGTCTGTGATGGAGTGTTTGACTTCTCTCTTTCTCTCCTCTTCTTTCTTTCCTCCTCCTCGCTCTCTCTCTTTCTCTCTCTCCTCTTCTCTCTCTTCTTTATTTCCTCTCTCTCTCACTCTCCTCTCTCTCTCACTCTCTTTATACTCTCTCTTCCCCTCTCTCCTCTCTTTCTCTCTCTCTTCTCCTCTCCTCTAATCTTCTCTTTCTCTCTCACTCTCTCTCCTCTCTCTTTCTCTTCTCTCTCTCCCCCTCTCCTCTCCTCTCCTCTCCTCTCTTCTCCACCCTCTCTCCTCCCCTCTTCTCTCTCTCTCTCTCTGTCCTTTCTCCCCTCTCTCCTCTCTCTCCTCCCCTCTTCTCTCTCTCTTCTCTATTCTCTCTCACTCTCTCCTCTCTCTTCTCTCTCTCGCCCCCTCTCTTCCCCCCCCCCTCACACACACACTTTCACACAATCTCACTGGGCATGGTAGAGTACACCTGTAATCTCAAACTCCTAAATCTGGAAGCCCAAGTTTTCCAGACTTTTGGCTTTCTACCCCCACCCCCACCAAGATTTCTGTGTTCAGACAACACCCAGCCACTTCTCCCTCAATGACAACTAAGAACCTTTCTTTGCTCATGCTGTGTCCATAATGGTCATTTAGGGTTTTGCTCCAACTTCTGTGTCTTTTAATTTTGTATTTTATTTCATGCGTGTGAGTGTAGTAGTAAGGGTTCTCTAGAACAGTGATGCTTGTCACCCCCTTTCGGGGTTAAACCATCCTTTCACAGGGGCCACCTGAGACCATAGGAAAATGCAGATTTTTGCATTAAAATCCATAACAGTAGTAAAATTACAGTTATGAAGTAGCAACAAAAATAATTTTATGGTCAAGAGTCAACACAATATGAGGAATTATATTAAAAGGTTGCAGTTTTAGGAAGGTTGAGAGCTACTGTCCTGGAGGAACAGAACCAATAGAACGAATCTCTCCATATTAAAAAGGGATTTATTGGAGTGGTTTGCAGGCTGGAGTCCCACTGGCTGAAGCCAGGCAACAATGGCTGCCTCCCAACAGAAAGTCCAAGGATCTGGGAGCTGTTCGGTCTAGGAGACCAGATGTCTCAGCAGGCCTAGTCCATGCCGGAGCCCCAGGGAACTCCTAGAGAGCTGCTGGTCTCCGGTCTACATTGGGATCCTGAAGAAGTAGATTCTAAAACCAGCAGAGGATACGGATGTAGGAGCAAGAGCAAGCAGGGATAAAGCTGCAGCTTCTTCCATGTCCTCTACGTGGACGGTCACCGAAAGATGTGACCCAGATTCAGGGTGGGTCTTCTCACCTCAGACGATCCAGTGCCCAGCCACTTGGACTTTAGTTGATTCTGGACAACCAAGAGCAGCCATGCCAGCATGAACCTGGTGTGTATGCAGGCCTGGTATCTACAGAGGCCAAAAGAGGGGGTCAGATCCTCTGGAACTGGAGTTCCAGGTAGTTGTGAGCATCCATGTGGATGCTGGGATTTGAACCCAGGTCCTCAGGAAGAGTAGCCAGTTCTCTTAATCACAGAGTCATCTCTCCAACTCCAAAGTTTTTCTTTTGAAGTGTGTGTGTGTATGTGGTGTACGTGTGTGTATATAGTGTCTCTGTGTATGTGGTGTGCGTATGTATGTGCCTGTGTGTGTAGGTGGTGTATGTGTGTTTAGGTTGTGTGTCTGTCTGTCTGTCTGTCTGTCTCTCTCTCTCTCTGTGTGTGTGTGTTTAAGCCAGAGGAAGAGGTCAGGTTTCCAACTTTGTTCCCCTCAATGACCTCCTAGTGAACCTAGATCTGGAAATTTTTCAGGCATGTTGACTGGCCAGCAAGCCCAGGTGATCCTCCTGTCTCAGCTCCCATCTCTTCTGGTTACAGGCACATGTGGCCACCCCCAGGTTTACATAGAAACTGAGGATCTGCATTTGGTCCCCTATGGGGTCATCCTCTGATCTCCACAAAGCATCCAGCTCCACTTACAGAGATGTTTGTTTTCTTTTCTGACCATGTCTCACCAGTCTGTCACATACAATCGCACGATTAGTGACTGAGAGCCACATCAGTTCATGTAATGACTGGTAAACAAGAGGTCACATCTAAACTCAGCAGCTGGTCACACTCCTGGGGCATCACGTCCTTCTGAAACTCGCAGTAGACAAGAAGGGTGCCCATTGATCATGTGAGCCACTAAACTCTTTGTTGATATTTGCATGGATTATTTGTGTATGTGCACATGTGCACAGGCACGCGTGCCGCAGCGTGCCTTTAGAGATCAGTTCTCTTCCACCATGTGGGTCCCAGAGTTTAACTGAGGTTTTCAGGATTTGCACTAACTGTCTCATATCTGGAGCCTTCTCGCTGGCCTTGTCTTGTGTTTTGGAAACAGTGTCTCTGGTAGCCTGAAGGGCCACAGCATCTCTAACTGAGGCTGAGGTCCTCCTGCTTTCTAATTTGCCCAGGCTAGCCTTGAATTCTCCATTGTCTTGCTTCAGGCTCCCAATTAGTTGAGTTTACAGAACTGAACCATTGTGCCTGGCTGTCCTTCTTATCTAGGTTTCTAGCTCCAAGACAAGCTCAATGCTCCTCACGTCTCAGACCCCCAGGAACCTAGGGCCGCAGAGCACATGCCATTGCCCTGGCATCTGCTACTCTTATGCCTCATTGACACCTTCCATGTTTATAATTGATTTGCACTTTTGTGGTTTATTGTTGTTTTGTTTGTTTTGAGGCAGGTCTCATGTAGCTCTGGCAAACCTCAAACTCTTTATGTAGCTGAAGTTGTCCTTGATTCCTGGTCTTCCTGCCTCCCTCTCCCACGTGCTGGGATTATATACAGGAAGTGCCAGCACGCGTGGTTTACAGCTCCAGATTTCGGTTTTCCACCTTTAAAGTGGGTAAGAGTTTTGCTCAGTGCTGGGGTGGAAACAGGATGTGCACTCTGCTAACTGAGCTGTGCCCAGCCCCCAGAAGTTGCTCGTTGTTCTTTTTCTTTTTCTACTTTTATTTTTAAAGACTTTAAGACTACAGGATCATATAAGCTGAGTGCTAGAAGAATTATAACAAACTTCAGATTCCAGCCGTCCAGCCTTTTGTAATGGGCTGAGCATGACACAACGTGCCTAATTGAGATAATGACAGTGGGGAAATCTTGGTGTCAGGAATTTCTCAGTATGCCACAGACCAGCAGCAGCAACAGGACCTGGGAATTGGTGAGAAATGTAAATTTGGGGGCTCCACCTCAAGGCCTGCTTCCTTTGGGGGGAGGGGTAGGAGCCCAGCAGTGTGTGTTGCAATAAGCCTTTTGAGCATCCTGGAGTGCCGTCAAGTTAGCAGCTCTTCACACATCACCCTTATGTACCACTTAAAGGCTGTGTGATCGCAGACAAGTCATTGCGTCTCTCTAAACCTGTGTCTTCTCTTTTTTTTTCATATTTTTTATGGTTTATTTAACTTTATTTTTTGTGCATTGGTGTGAAGGTGTCAAATCCCTTTCAGACGGTTGTGAGCTGCCATGTGGGTGCTGGGAATTGAACCCGGGTCCTCTG
>JAQHUG010000089.1:2047706-2076197 GCA_028555095.1 Dicrostonyx torquatus | reverse complement strand
GATGTAGAGAGAGAGTAGGCAGAGTCAATGAGATGCCATGATGTAGAGAGAGAGTAGGCAGAGTCAATGAGATGCCATGTAGCTGCTGGAGGAGAAAGATGCTTGCACGCCGTGCTGGAAAATCATGGACCTTGTGGTAAATACAAAATAATAGAAATGGGTTAATTTAAGATGTAAGAGCTAGATAGAAATATGCTTAAACTATTGGTCAAATAGTATTGCAGTTAATATAGTTTCTGTGTGATTATTTCAGGTCTGGGCGGCCGGGAACCAACAAGCAGTCTCTGTCTACAAGACCCTTTCCAAGATTACTTCTCAAGCATATTAGGCTTCGTAGTTGAGAGACCGGAGAATTGCTGAAAGTTTGAAGCCAGCCTGGTTCCAAGACCACGAAGGCTATGTAATAAGACTCTGTCCTTAAACAAAAGACAAAGAATCCAGGTGGTGGTGGTGCATGACCTTTATTCCAGCACTGGGAAAGCACAGGCAGGTAGACCTATGAGTTCGAGACCAGCCTGGTCTATGGAGGGAGTTCCAGGATAGCCAGGGCTACACAGAGAAACCTTGTCTCTAAAACAAAACAAACAAGACAAAAGAGAGTGTTGGTTCTCTGTGTCTCCATGTATAGGCTATGAGACACCACATCCATTTGCTATGTGTTGGGGACACAGACATCCTGAAGGGAGGGAAAGAGATCAGAAAGGTGGGGAGGTCAGGTTGGCACACCGAGGGAATACTTAACATTTAATGATCTCTCTGCCTGCCAACTCCCCCTTGCTTCCTCTTCTCTGACACTGCAACAGCCACCACCAGTTACTGGGCTTCCCCGGTTCCTGGCCCAATGCATTCTGCTCCTTCACACACTAATATCATTTGTTCCCACAGAGCTCTGTGAAGTTGGTGATCTTATCCCCATTTGACAGGCGGGGAAAGCAGGGCAGAAAGGGAAACGCCTTTTCCAAAGTCTGTGGCTGGCAAGTGGTACAGTGGAGATTAGAATCAGGTAGGTAATCCAACTCTCTTTTCATGAATTTACAAGTTCAGACTCCTGTTTTGCAGGTTGAAAAGCTGAGGGCTGGAAAAGGTCTCAGCCAGAGAAAGAACACAACCTAAGTGGAGTTTGCCCTCTTGTATTCCACAGTCTGCTCTCAAGGTATGGATCTAGGGACTTAAGACGGTAAAACACTGCCTTATAAAATTTTCCTGTGGAACCTGGGTTCCAACGAGTCTTTCTGAGCCACAGCCCTGGTGTGCATTCCTCCTCCAGGGCTAGGTACTGCCTGTCCATCGTAAAAAAAGGAAATAGCAGTTTAAGCTCCGCATGCCCAGACAGGGAGGAAATCACAGAGACACAGCCATCCCGCCATAGGGAATGGAGCTTAGACACCCAGCCGAGAGGTGAAGGAAGAAAGGGGAAATACCTGAGAGGCAGGATTTGGGGTAGAATCCTGAAAACATGAAGAGGAGAGGTGCCTGGAAGATGGCCATTGGGAATAGATGGCCTCACACAGGGAAGGAAGCTAAATGTCTGGGCAGAGTTCCTACTCCAAAGAATTGTGCCATGAGTGGCTGGCCTGGAAGTCCCTACTGAGTTCTGAGTCTGGGTTTTCTGTAGTCCAGGATGGCCTCTAAGTCACTACGTAGCAGGGCATATCCTTGAGTGTCTTCACCTCCCTAGTGCTGGGACTGTAAGCATGTGTCATCACATCTGATTTACACTCGGCCACCTGCACTACATGTCCAGCCTTTGCAGGAAGACGGGGAAGCTTCCCCAGGCCACACAGCTGGCAAACGGGGGGGGGGGATTGCCCACTGCCACTGAGCCCAGACCCACTGTCTCACTGTCTTGTCATCGTCCCTGAGCTGGAGGTCAGAACTCTCAGAATGTAAAATTCTAAATCCTTTTTCTTAAAAGGGGCTGAACTGCATGCACTCCCTATAGATAAAGACCAAGTGGCTCTTGTGTGGACAGGCAGGCAGTCTGATGACAAACTCCAGGAAGCTGTTCATCACTCATCCACCCATTCATCCTTCTGATCGAACACTCACGGACTCACAGATACCCATCATCCGTGATAATCTTGGGGCATCATGCTCTCTGGTGACCAATGGTGATATGCAGATTGTGGAAGCAAGTCCTTTTCCGAGCAGACAACAACCTTAGCCTTTGGTCCCGTCTGGTCTTCCACAAGGGTGGCTGGTCTCCTACCACAGTGGAGGCTGTGTAATTATGGTTAAGAGAACGAAATTATGGTAGAATTTCTGCCTAGAATGCATGAGGCCATAGGTTCAATTCCCAGCACAACACTTAAAAGGGGGGGGAGGGGAAGAAATAATGCCAAGCATGATGGTACATGCCTGTAATTGTTTTTAAATTTTATTTTTTTAAGATTTATTTATTTATTTATTACATATACAATGTTAGAAGAGGCCATGGGATTGCATTATAGATGGTTGTGAGCTAACACATGGTTACTGGGAATTGAACTCAGGACCTTTGGAAGAGCAGTCAATGAATGCTCTTAACCTCTGAGCTATTTCTCCAGCCCCTTAAATTTTATTTTACTTATTGTTATTTTGTGTGTGTGTGTGTGTGAATACACATGATGTGTGTATGTGTGTGCATGTGAATTTTAGTGCGCATGTGCCATGCTTTTCTTTGAGAGATTAGAAGACAACTTTGCTGGTGGTGGCGCATGCCTTTAATCCCAACACTCGGGAGGCAGAGGCAGATCTTTACGTTCCAGGCCAGCCTGGTCTACAGAGAGAATTTGAAGACAGCCAGGGATATACAGAGAAACCCTGTCTGGAAAAACAAAACAAAATGTAATAAAAAAGAAGACAACTTTCAGAAGTTGTACTTTTCCTTTTGTTGTGGATTCCAAGAGTCAAACTCAAAGGCTGTAGGATTCAAATGTTTAGAACCCTAATTCATGTCAGGCAGAGAGGAAGAGAAGCTTGAATCTAGCCGAGGCCTCATAGCAGCAAACAAGCCATGCAGTGAAACACTGACTCCAGGTCTCACCTTTGCTTTTTAGCTGTGTGATGTCCATTTGGTTATTCTAGGAAAGCAGTGTGTTGACTACCCTGCAGGGAAGAACGGGGCTGGGCATTAACAAGGATATGGCTAGCAAGCCTGAGCTGTGTGGGTTTACCAGCTCACCCTGTCTGATCCTGTTTGCTAAGTAGGGTTTTAATAGCAGGACCATCGAAGGGTTTGTAGCAAGGCCAAGTACCCATTCCAGATGAGCACAGTGCAGAGAAATACAATTTTCTCACCCAGGGGTTCTCAACCTTTCTAATCCTGCGACCCTTTAATACAATATTAAATTTAAGACAATTTCTTGTGTTATGGTGACCCCAACCATAAAATTACTTTTGTTGTTACTTCATAACTGTAATTTGCTACTGTTATGAATCATAATGAAAATATCTGTGTTTTCTGATGGTCTTGGGTGACCCCTGTGAAAGGAGTCGAAGCCCACAGGTGAGAACCACTTTTGTAGAAGTAAGCACCTTGAGAAGCAGGTGCTGTCCTGCCCATTTTATAGACCTGCAGACTGAGGTTCTGCAAAGTTAACTTGCCCCAAATCACACAGGAAGACTTGAGAAGTTGGCCTGATTCTGATTCTCAGTGTCTTCCTTACCACCCTCCAGTCACTCTGCTGTTTGACCAACAGGCTTCTGGATTGTGACAACTTGCCCATCCACTTCTGTATGCAGACTCACACTGCCTGCATCTGTGTCTCGCAAGCCACCCAGAGAATATGTCCGGGTGTCCAGGTGGCTTTAGGGTGAGCATGGGCATTTCTCTCTGTACTAAAGGAAGCACATTGAGGCAGCTAACCTAGTTGGGGTGGGGTGGGGTGGGGTGAGGTGGGGCAGGTGATTCTTAGAGGAAGGTGGGAGGTTCAAAAGGCAACTCATGCTTCGTCTCAAACCCGTAAACAGATAGTTAGGGCTCTGACACCATCAACATGCGGGCAAAAGACAGACACAGCTCACATAAGGAAGCAGGGCATAGCCTCCGCCCAGAGTGGGAATGAAATGTTTTCCTGCAACAGAAAGGAAAACCACGATTAAAGCCCCGCTGTGACTCTAACTCTGCGACTCCATGACGACGGAAGGGAGGGAAGGCCCGTAATTTGTACCTGTGTGTTGTAAGTCTCTGTCTTACGGATGCTCTTTCTTGACCTAAGTGTGTGGAACAAAAGTAATAATTCGGAGTGAGTCTTTGACGCACACTGTCATTTCAAAGATGTGTGTAAGGTTTTTATATTTATACCACTCTGTTTCTGTCTATGTGGAGAAACTGTGGGAGTGTGCCTAGGCACATCAGTCAGAACTCTTGGTTGAGAGTAAAATGACGAGAACAAAGGAAATCAATAGAGTAATCCAGGGTGGTGGTACAGGCCTCTAATGCCAGGTCGGGAGGCAGAGGCAGGTGATCTCTGAGTTCAAGGGCAGCCTGGTCTACAGAGAGAGTTCCAGGACAGCCAGGGCCTACACAGAGAAACCTTGTCTTGAAAAACACAAACACAAACAAATAAATAAATAAACAAAGTAATAATAAGTATTCTGCTAGGTGTGGTGATGTGGGATTGTAATTCTGGAGTCGAAGCAGAATTAGCTGTTTCAAGGTCATTCTCAGCTGCATAGCAAGGCAAGTCTGAGGCCAGCCTGGGCAACCTGAGATCCTCAATAATTTTTTTTTTCCTGAGACAGGGTTCTCTGTAGCTTTGGAGCCTACCCTGGAACTAGCTTTTGTAGACCAGGCTGGTCTTGAACTCAAAGAGATCCGCCTGCCTCTGCCTCTCAAGTGCTGGGATTAAAGGCGTGTGCCACTATCGCTCGGCTACCTGTTTTTTCCAGTCGGAAAATTGCATCTCCCAGGTAAAGTTCAGGCTCCTGGAATTGGCTCTGACTGGCTCGCATGCACTCTCTGCAGCCCACTTTGTGTCTAGGAGCCGTACACCTGTGGCTCAGTGCGGAGGTGGAGAGGAAGCACCATTGACAGTGTAAGGAATGACATGAGAGGGGTTTCCTAGAGGAAACAGCAGGGCTGAATCCAGAAGTCACACAGTCACCTTGCTCCTGTTAGACTCCAAAGGAAAGCTGTAATTAGTGATGATGACGACACCATTACTTGAGCACCATTGTGTGCTAGGCGTCGTGCCAAATGTTTTAGTGTTATCTTCTGTGCTCTGCACAGCAGCCTTTGTTACTTATCTTCATTGTGACTGAGAGTTCAAGGAATTGGCCCAAGTTCATGTACATAGTAAGACATGGAGTTAGGTAGTTATTTTCTAAATCCTAAACTCTTGGCTTCTCTGGGAACTCCACAGAGTTTCTGTCTGTCTGTCTGCCTGTCTGTCTGTCTCTGTCTCTATCTCGGTAGCTTCATGTCAAAGGGGATGCCCACGGTCTGCTAAGGGGACACATTGCAACACACAAGACTATAAGGAATGTGGGGATGGAAGGCAGACAACAGAGTCATTCATGATCCCTGGAGGAATTGTGCTGGGGAGGCACAAGACGTACACCAGAAGTTTGATATCAAGGGAAGAGCATCCAAGGACCATGGGGATTCAAAAGCCTGCATTCCTTGGTGCCACCTCTCCACACACAAAGAATGATGACAGAGGGTGTGCCATGCAGGGGTGACTAGGACTGACTTCCTCTTCTACAGAGGGTGTGCCATGCAGAGTTGTGCTAGGACTGACTTCCTGTTCTGCAGAGGGTATGCCATGCAGGGGTGACTAGGACTGACTTCCTGTTCTACAGAGGTTGTGCCATGCCAGGTTGTGCTAGGATTGACTTCCTGTTCTACAAAGGGTGTGCCATGCAGGGGTAACTAGAACTGACTTCCTGTTCTGAAGAGGGTGTGCCATGCAGGGGTGACTAGGACTGACTTCTTGTTCTACAGAGGTTGTGCCATGCCAGGTTGTGCTAGGATTGACTTCCTGTTCTGCTAAGGGTGTGCCATGCAGGGGTGACTAGGACTGACTTCCTGTTCTACAGAGGTGTGCCATGCAGGGGTAACTAGAACTGACTTCCTGTTTTGAAGAGGGTGTGCTATGCAGGGGTGACTAGGACTGACTTCCTGTTCCGCAGAGGGTGTGCCATGCAGGGGTAACTAGGACTGACTTCCTGTTTTGAAGAGGGTGTGCCATGCAGGGGTAACTAGGACTGACTTCCTGTTCTGAAGAGGGTGTGCCATGCAGGGGTGACTAGGACTGACTTCCTGTTCTGCTAGCCCGTGGTTTGCATCCTTTAATAAATTTGCTTAATGTCTGCCAGACTCAATTTCCACATTCACTAAATGGGCACATCTTCCTTAAGTGTTATAGGAATCTTTTTTCTCTATCTTTCCCTTTGTTCTTTCCACCCTCCCCCTCTCTCTCTCCCTCCCTCCCTCCCTCTCTCCCTCTTTCTCTTTCTCCCTCCCTCCCTCCATGGAGTCCTGGAGATTGTATCCTGACTCTTTTAAAATAAGACCTTCTTAGGTGTGGTCTCTCACATCTATATTCCCAACACATGGGAGACTGAAGCAGGAGGATCACA
Source organism: Dicrostonyx torquatus (assembly GCA_028555095.1). Taxonomy (NCBI): domain Eukaryota; kingdom Metazoa; phylum Chordata; class Mammalia; order Rodentia; family Cricetidae; genus Dicrostonyx; species Dicrostonyx torquatus. The sequence goes on along the minus strand of JAQHUG010000089.1, from coordinate 2,069,633 downwards.
GTGAGTTTGAGGCTAGCCTAGAAAAGTTTCAGGTAAGCCAAAGCTACACAGAGAGACCTTGTCTCAAAAATAAGCATCCAAGCAGACCTGCCTGTGTCCCAGTGACCTCTGCTCCCAGCTGCTTCCTTGCTTCACACATCCATCCCTCTTAGCCTCCCCGGGGAAACAGCAAAAGCAGGCAGAAGTGGCTAATCACCTTCTGCCTTTTGGGGCCACCCTGCTGGACTTTGCTCCCGCTCTCCAGCATCAACAGCTATGGTGACACAACAGGAACACTATGCTGACCAATCTCTGAGTTCTGAGTTCAAGTGCTGCTAGCTTGGCCTCTCTCTTCCTGGCCTTGTCTCTCTCTCTCTCTTCCTAGCTTTGTCTCCCCCTCTCTCTTCCTAGCCTTGTCTCTCCCCGCTCTCTCTCTTCCTAGCCTTGTCTCTCCCCCTCTTCCTAGCCTTGTCTCCCCTCCTCTTCCTAGCCTTGTCTCTCTCCCACTTCCTAGCCTTGTCTCTCCCCTGTCTCTTCCTAGCCTTGTCTCTCCCTCTCTCTCCTAGCCTTGTTTGTAACTCCTTTCGGGTGAGAAGGCACATTTCCCTTGAGAACTGAAGAAAATCCTGACTGCAGAGCTGCCTGCCCCGTGGGGTTTGTTTATTCACTGGGTGAGGGGACAGGGCTGAGTGAGCCAGGCTACTTGGGGCAGGACCAGGGAAGGGTCTGGTAAGCAGAGGGGCCCTCACTACTCCTGACAGGGAAGGGAGAAAAGTTTCTAATTACAGATCAGCTTGCCTGGCTCCCTGCCTCCCCCTACCCCACCCTTGGGCGCTGCACACAGGGGGTATTTATGGGGCGAGACTAGAGGGGAGGGGCTCTGTCACAGCCCCTTTCCTGAGGAACTCAACCCCATTTGAAATTGTAGCCTTGCCCAGACTAAGTGCGGGGAAGAACAGGGGTGGAGTAGGCAAGGAAACTTAGAATCCGTGGGCAGAAGAGAGAACCCTGCGAGAGGGCAGGAAGAAACGCCCAGCAATGTGCCAGGTCAGGGAGGAGCTCTAGGAAGATGAAGCGACAGGGGTGATGGGACCTGAAGGGAAGAGATTTGCAGAAGTCCTGTCTCCAGCAACAGTGCCGCCTGGGTGCCCTGGCTCCAAAGCCAGCTCCTTTACATCTGTAAAATGGAAGCTCTTCCTACCTCCCATCCTGTCTGGGGAGTTACAAGAGTTGATGTATGTGCAGGGCTCAGGACGCTGCCTGGTACTCGCACTAAAAATGTACACGAGTAAGTCTGGGGAGGTGGCTTAATGGGTGAAGTGCCACATAAGCATGGCGGCCTGAGTTTGGATCCCCAGCACCCACATAAAGGCTGGGTGTGGTGGTGGTAGTGGGAGAAACAGGAGGATGGGCAGGGCCTGCTGGCCAGTAAATCTAGCCAAAACAGGTTGTTCCAGGTTGAGAGATGCTATTTTTATTTATTTATTTTGGTTTTTCGAGACAGGGTTTCTCTGTGGCTTTGGAACTAGCTCTTGTAGACCAGGCTGGTCTCGAACTCACAGAGATCCACTTGCCTCTGCCTCCCGAGTGCTGGGATTAAAGGCGTGCGCCACCACCGCCCGGCAAGAGATGCTATTTTCAAAAAGAAAGCTATCTAAAACAACCTCTGACCGCCACATCCATGCACACACAGGTGAGCACACCTCCCCTACATGCACATATGTGTGCATGCATCAATATTAGTCTAGTTTTAGCTGGGCTTATATATGTGTATATATATAAAGCAGTATGCACACCATTATGTTTACATTATACTACATCTCTGGAGAAGACAGGGAGAGTGAAGATGAATCAGAAGGCAGGATGAGAGAAATTGCTGGAGAGAAGATAAGAGGCAGTGAGTACAATTCACAGGGAGGCCGTGGGACTAAATACAACTTTGTGGTAGAGTAGTTTCCTGGCGTTTACAAGGTTCTGGGTTCCGCCTCCAGAAACTCGTTCAAGAAAAGGAAAATTTATTTTTCTCTAGGCATGGAGATGCACACCTTTGATCCCAGCTCTTGGGAGGCAGAGGCAAGGGGGTCTCTGTGAGTTTGAGGCCAACCTGGTCTACATAGTTCCCAGACAGCCAGGGCTACACGGAGAAACCCTGTCTCAAAAAACCAAGATAGATAGATGATTGATAGATAGATAGATAGATAGATAGATAGATAGATAGATAGAAAGGGTGGGCTGGAGCTATCGCTCATTTGATAGAGTGCCTATCCAGTATGTGCAAAGCCCTGGGATGGATTTGCACACCTGTGATCCAGGAACATGGGAGATGGAGGCAGGGGGACCAGGGGGTTCTAGGTCATCTTCAGCTACATATCAAGTTCAAGGAGACTCAGTCTGGAGAAGCAAATGAACGAATAAGGACTCCAAGACTAGGTTCCAGGTTCAACTCTGACTTTCTGATTGAGTGTCATCTTGGGAAAGTTACTGTATCTCTCTCTATACCATCTCAATTAGTAAAGACAGGAAAACAAAACACATGGCTCCTCCCAGTCTTAGTCAAGTTTCTATTGCTGTGAAGAGACACCATGACCACAGCAATTCTTTTATTTGTTTGTTTGAGACAGGGTCTCTTTGAGTAGCCCTGGCTGTCCTGGAACTTGCTTTTATAGACCAGGCTGGCCTCGAACTCACAGAGATCCGCCTGCCTCTGCCTCCTGAGTGCTGGGATTAAAGGTGTGCACTACCATACCCTGGAAACTTCAGCAACTCTTATAAAGGAAAGCATTTAATTGGGGCTGCTTACAGTTTCAGAGGCTTAGCCTGCTTATCGCCATGGCAGGGAGCATGACAGCACGCAGGCAGACATGGTGCTGGAGAAGTTGTAAGAGTTCTACATCTTGATCCGCAGGCAGCAGGAAAAGAACTGTGCGTCACTGAGCCTAGCCTTGAACATCTGAGACTCAAAGCCCGCCCCACAGTGACACGCTTTCTCCAACAAGGCTACACCTCCTAGTAGTGCCACGCTCTATGGGCCAAGCATTCAAACATGAGTCTGTAGAGGCCATACCTACTCAAAGCACCACACTCCTTGACTTAAAATCTTCAAGAGAAAGGGTATAATAATCAAGAGCATTTATTGCACGCCTACTGTGTGCAGGCTCCCTGTGAACCAGCTAAACCAGGAACTATATAACATCATTGTATGGGTGAAGAGGCTGAAATTGAACAAACTTGGGAGCAGAGCAAGATGGAAGGGCAGGAGGTCACCCAACAGCCCAGGCAAACCACCGAGCCCATTCATGGAATGGGCTAGGCATGAGGGAGTTCTTGTAGGATTTCATGGCTACAAAATTCTAGGAAAACACAAACTAATCTATAGAAACAGGAAACTGATGAGCGGTTGCCTTGGGAACCAGGGGAAGGGGCACGTGGGCTATTTTCTGGGGGATGACAATGTTTTTCATACGACAGTGAACTCTGGCATATGCACTTGTCAATGTTCATTGAATGGACACTCAGAATGGTGTCTTTCCTTGCTTTTAAATTATTCTTCAGTGAAGCTGATTTTTTTTTAACAAGGAGGTATAGCTGTGTACCTGGTTCCAAGTCCCTGCAACCCATTGTGTGTTATTTAATTGTCTGAGTTCAACTTCATTTTCATGCAGAAACTGTATCAGAGTCCCCTCATTTCTATTTATTTTATGTATATGTGGGACTGTATGTATGTATGTCAGTGCGCTGCATGCCTGCAGTGCCCAAACAGCCTAGAAGGTGACAGATCCCTTGGAACTGAAGTTATAATGGTTGTCCACCTCCATGTGGGTGCTGAGAATTGAACCTGGGTCCTCTACAAGAACAACTCGTGCTCTTAACCCTGGGCTATCTCTCCAGCCCCTCAGCAACATCCTTTTTGTTTGGAGGCAGGGTTTCTGTGTAGCCCTGGCTGTCCTGGAATTTGCTCTGTAGACCAGGCTGGCTTCAGACTCAGAGATCCACCTGCCTCTGCCTCGAGAGTGCAGGGGTTAAAGGCCCTACTCCAAGCTCAGGAAAATTTTACCACCTTTCCCCCTTCAGTGCTAGGAATCAAGCCAGAACCTCAAGTACACTAGGCAAGTCTTTCACCACTGAGCCACACCCTCAGCCCCTGGGCCTCAGCTTGGTTCTTAAACCCAAGATTCAGATCAATGAATGAATTATAACCTCCCTGGTTTTACTGGATGCCAAGGTCACAGTGTCTGGTGGGGAAACAGACAAAAGTGGGTGAAGTACAGGGTGGTAAAGGAACTAGCTGGGCAACTCCTTACTAGGCCACTAGTATTACCAGGTCTGCCCCCTTGCTAGCTGTGTGCCTTTGGGGACCGTTGCTCCCAGGATACCAGATCTCCATTTCCAACTCTGAAAAATGGAGGTCCTAGAAGCTCAGAGCTGGAGGGATGCCCTGTGAGTGAAGGGAACCCTGGGGCAGGGGATGCGCACACTTCTGCAGAGCAGAGTGGTTACCGATTTAAGTCAACCTGTGCTACAGAGTTCAAGCCTTGCCTGGGCCACAAAATAAAACAAAAACCAGAAAAACAAAAGGAAAACAAACAAAAAAGGAGCTAGCCGATGTCAAATGCTTGGGAGCCATAGGCATAGAAAGTGCTAGGTAATTGTTAGCTGTCCTTATTGTGACTGAAGAGCTAGGCGCTAGAGAAGGGCGCAGAGTGAGGGCAGGTGCTCCTAGCCCAACCAGAGGTGGGAGATGGTCCAAAGACGCTTTCCCAGAGAGGTGATAGTAGGAGAAGGGATTGACCGGTTCAAGTGGTCTTGGGCGTAGTAGCGAATGGGAACAGCTTGGAGCAAACGCTCAATAAATATTTACTCAATAAATTAAAAAAAAAAAAGTAGAGTCTATTCGAGGAGGCCTACCGGTAACCAGGGGGACAGAACATACCCGCTAGGGCGGACTGGGGGGTCCTTAGGAGGCGGAGTCTGGGTGGCTGCACTATTGACACTCTGTTCCGACCCCACCCTGTCCCCAGTTAGACTTGGAATCCCCCACCTTCCCGATCTGCGGCCTGGAGCCTATAGAAGGGATGTTACTGAGGGCTGGGGGCCAAGGGTCCTCGAGGGCCTTCGCCCTTAATGAGAATAGGCCGAGTCCCCACGAGGTGCCTCTCCCGTTGTCCGAGCCACAAAGGAGAAGGATCAATGCAAGGCGGGAGCGGCAGAGGGGCCTCCTCTTTGTGCGGCTGTCTCGGGCCTGTTTGCACCGCCGTCTCCGCGCCCCCATTGATCAGGCATGTGGAAAGATTCCGCCTCCCGGGCTCCCTTTGTGGCCGCGTTGCCAGGCTGCGGGCGGCGTGACTGCGCGGTGGCGCGGGGCACTCCCCCTGCGGTGGGCACGGGCTTGCAAGACTGCGAGCCTGCAAGCCGGGCCGGTCCCGAGAGGGTGACGACCGGCAGTTTTAGTAAGCGAAAATCGAGGACGCCCGATTAAATTCCTGCTTACGACAGATAACAAAAGGGGGGAAAATTAAGTATGTGCCAAATATTGTATAGGACATGCTTATCCCACGTGTTGTTTATCTGACATTCAAACTTCACTAAGTATCTTGGATCTTATTTGGCATCCTAGGAAACAGGGACACGTCGGCATTACACGTCATCCTGTGGGATTTTGTTTGTGAGCTTGCTTTTTGTTTTGGCCATTTCTGCGCATACTCTGTGAACTCCACCCTCATGCCCTCCCTTCCCGTCCCCACCCCCCCAGCCAGGTCATTCTACACAACCCAGGCTGGCCTAGTACTAGTGTAGTCTGGACTGGCTTCAAATTTAACACCCAGCCTCAACCTCCCGAGAGCTAGGATTACAGGCCTTTGACACATTACCTAGCTAGACTAAATTGAAACCAAATCTTTTATTGTGCTGGAGGTTGGACTCTCTAGTATATTAGTGTCCGACCAATGAACCATACCCCCAGACATGAAATACTATTTATTTACTTTTTTCCTTCCTTCTTTTCCTCTCCCTATAGCCTCCCTCTTTCCCTTTGTCCCCAACTCCCAATGCACTGACATGATCTGATATTGCCCAGGCTGGCCTCAGATTCATCATGTAGGAGAGGATGCCCTTGAATTCCTGGTCCTCATGCTTCCATTTCCCAAATCTGGGATTAGCGTGCCACAGCTAGCATTGTTTTCCTCTAAATGAAAGAAAAAAAAAAGTTGTTGCTGCTTAAGACAGGATCTCACTATGTAGTCCAGGCTGGCCTAGAATTCTCCATCATCCTGCCTCAGCCTCCGGAGTGCTGGAATTACAGCACTGCTTAAATAATACAACAGCTCTCGTTATCAGCATCATCGTTACTGTTATTGCGACCAGGTCTCACTATGTAGCACAGGCTGGCCTTTAACTCGCAGAGATTCACCTGCCTCTGCCTTCAGAGTGTGGGAACCAAAAGTGAGTACTGCCTGCCACATTGGGCTAGCCTGAAATATTTAAAAAAATTTAACTTTATATATAATAATACATATACACCAGTGTGAATTCATTTTTAAAAGGATTTATCTTATTAGTCATTTATGTGCATTTATGTGTCTGTGTGTGTCGTGTGTGTGTGCACAAACTCTCTAGCACCTAGTATAAGTGTCCATGGAGGCCGGAAGAATGCATCACATAGTACCCTGGAGCTGAAGTTACAGGCATTTGTGAGTAGCCTGGTGTGGATGTTGGGAGCTGAACTTGGGTCCTCTGATAGAGTAGCAGGCACTCAACCACAGAGCCCTCTTTCTAGCTCCAACTTGGATACCTGGTAAGTTGTTACCTTTGGGGACACTGTTGTGAGACTCATCCACATCAGGACATATTGTACCAGAAGTCACTCTGAGTCTGTTTCTTCACAGTGCTGTGCCTGTGAGGCTTATCCATGCTGTCGCTTGGCTCTTTTTGTTGCCCTCTGCCACTGGACGAGGAATATTCCATCGCATGTGTCACAGTACATCCTCCCATTCTCCAGGTGAGGAATGCCTAGCCCCAGATCTTTCCAGGGGTTTTTTTTTTTTCCTTTGTGAGACAGGGTCTCACTCTGTAGACATGGCTGGCTTTAAACACAGAGCTCTGCCTGCCTCCCTGCCTGCTGGATTAATGTGTGCAGCACAATACCTCAGCTCTTTCCGGTCTTGCTATGGCCACATTTGTATCAGTCATTGCAAAGCCTTCAACATGTTTCACCCAAGCAAAGCTGGGGCTCAAGGATTTCAAGTGCTACGTTTACATCTCTTCTGCACATGAGCTCTGTCTTCAACTGCGATACATTTCTGTGAACTCTGTGAAGACTGCCTTCTTGTGTAGCAGCCACAGTGTCAAGTCTTACTGAAGAAGTTACTAAACAAACAAGACCAAAGATGTAACATTAAAGCAATTGCCCAGCACCTATGTAGGGAGAAGACAGAACAGGCTGACTTAGTGAGCCCTGGGCAAGAGAGATCCTCTCTCCTAGGCTTGTCCTTAGATGAAGTGGCTGGTTGGAAGACAATGTGGGATAAAGTTCAGCAGGCTGTGGTGGTACTGTAATCCAGGCATTCAGGAGGCCTAAGAGTTGAAGTTTATCCTAGACTACACGAGGCAATGCTGAATTCCAGGCTATATAAAATGTAGTCTTAGCTGGGCATGGTGGCACACACCTTTAATCCCAGTACTGAGGAGGCAGAGGCAGTCAGATCTCTGTGAGTTCGAGGCCAGTCTGTTCTACAAAGCAAGTTCCAGAACAGCCATTACACAGAGAAACCCTGTCTTTAAACAAAAAACAAACAAACAAAAAAGAATCTAGTCTCAAACCAACAACAATTAAAATAACACAAGGTCTAGCCCACAGTGGTTGCTCTACATGGGAGTCACTATCAAGTTTTTATTATTGTTTTTGTTTTTTACTCTACATTTGTTTGTTTACTGATAGTGGGTGGCATGCACGAACATGTGTGTGCCATGTTGGGCATGTGGCAGTGAGAGGAAAATGTGGGGGGTTTGGTTCTCTCCTTCTACCCCCAGATCTGGAGGAGTCAACCTCGGGTTGTCACACTTGTCAGCAAGAGCTTTTTCCTGTCGAGCTATCTTGAAGACCCATGAATTGAGTTCTTCACCCCAAACTGGTGAGCTGGGCACATTAGATGCCTGCTTTATTCCATCAAGCCTATTTCACAGATGGAGAGACAGAGGCTAAGAGAGGCCAAGTCACTCACTAAGAAGGCATGATAAATGGTAAAGGTATCTCACAGTCTAGTCTCCTAGGCAGCCAGGTGCCAGAGGGACAAATGTGGCTCCTGGTTGGACAGTGGGTGAAGCAAGTTATATGGATGAGCTATTTACTGTCCCTACTGGTACCCACCTCAAAGACAAGGAGCTTTCTTTCGGAGGATGGGAGGAGCGTGGGTGGACTTTTTTTTTTGGGGAGGCCCAGACTGTGGGTTAGAAGGCAGGCTGGAGGAGGGGGAGCTGGAGGGAAGCCTGTAGAAGCCCAGCCTCCTCCTGTGGTGGGCAGCTGCTAGGCAGCGCTCAGAATCGCTACCTGCCACCTGAAGGGCACAGGGCACAGGAACTGATGATCTCAGCGGATTAGCGGAATGATTCGGATCCTGCATCCTCAACCCCAAAGCTGGGTCTGCACAATCCCATTTCAAGCCAGCTTTCTTTAGCTAGCTAATTATCCTGAAGGCGCATGGGAGAATAGCCTTAAAGGGCCTCTGCACCTAAGGCCCGGTCTACAGCTCAGAGCTAAAAATGACCCAATCATCTCTTCAGCCCAGAACAGTATGGGTGGCTCCCCACCCCAGAGTCTCCCCAAGGCTGAAGACATGTGCCCCCATCACAGAGTTCATTGGGTTTCCTCTTTCTACTTCCTTCAGTTCTCCGCACAGCCTTCGTACAGAAGCTCACAGTACGAATTAGGAGCTTAGACACCCTCCTTGTTATCCAGAATGACCTTCAACTCCTGAGTCTCCCGCGTCAGCTTCCTAAGCAGTCATCGGAGACATTCTTAAATACAGCTTTTTTCTTTTTCTTTTTTTGACACTGGGTCTCTAGCTCCAAGTGGCTAGAAAGACTTTAAATGTCTGACCCTCCTACCTCTATCTCCCAAACGCTAGGATGCTAACAGAGGGAACTGGGGTAGCCCCTTTGGATATTGCTTGTGCTGCCTGCCCCTCAATCCGGGTGCTGTGGCTCTGGCTTCCAAGTTTCAGAAATCAAAGAGGATGCCAGAGTTGAAGAAGGCAGAACACAAACTTTGGAGTGCTTTAGAGCCTGTTTCAAATCCTGACTCTGCTCTTTCCTGTGTGTCCTTGGGCAAACTCTTAACCTCTCTGAGACTATTTTATCATCTGTAGATAGGATCAGTCAAATTGTGCTGGGCACTAGGTAGGACTGAGCATACAGCTTCATTGGCAGAGTGCTTGCCTGGCATAGTCAAGACCCCAGTTTTGGTCTCCAGACACATAGGTAAACAAACGAAAACCCATGTCAGCAATGACCCGTCTATCCAGGCATGGCATGCCACACCTATAATTCCAACATTCAGGAGGCTGAGGCAGGAGGATCAGGAATTCAAGGCCAGATTAGGTTTTCTAGCTAGATGGTGTTTCAAAAAAACAACAACAACAACAAAAAGAAAACAGGTAGAAAAAGAAGGAGAGAGGAAGGGAGGGAGTTCCAAAGAGAGGCTCAAGTCCACCTGACCCTAAAAGCAATGGCTTTTAGATGGAGAGGTGATGAGGGCTGTGGCAGCCACCACCCTTGCCCCACTTATCCAGGCAGGCTCAGGTGTCTTTATCACCACTTGGTGAGGCATTGTGCTGACCTCTGGGAGAGAGCTAGGCACAAGATGGATGAGGCGCAGCAGGTTTCTCATTTCCCTCGGAGGGGGTGGTGTCTGGGATTACCGGATCAACGTAATCCTGTGGGTGGGAGGGTGGGAACACGTCAGGTGGAGGGAAGGGCCACTGCAGAAACCCAGAGGCAAAATCCAGTTTGGGGCTTGGAGGAACTGCAGGCAGCCAGTGGGCCTGAGAAATATGAAGAGCCTTCCTCAGGCAGCACGATGGACCACTAAAAACTTTCTAACCACTGTGTTCATTGGTTCCCCCTCCTTCTCTTCTCCCTTTCTTTCTTCAATGCCTTCTATTCCTCAGGCACAGGGCCAGGCCTGTCTTCCATTCTTCCCCACTCTTCATCCTCCCTCCTCTGCCCCTTCATCCTCTTCTGAACAGTGCCCCACCCCCACAGGTCCAGTTCATACCCGGCCCTTTCCCTCCCTTCTCTCTCCCCCTGACAATGAAGACTAAACCCTGAGACCAGTTAGCTACAGTCATTGTCCCTTTAAGGAATCCCGAAATCCAGACACCCCTCTCCTCCCCCACCTGAGAACCAATTTGGGTTCCTGAATTCAAGTAGAGGCTTTTGTGTGTCACGTGTTTGGGGAACAAAGCCCTTTGCGGCAGGAATAAAAGCTCCCATTCAGGAGCCCGTTTGTTCTCATTCTAAACGTTTCCACTCCAGCCTTGCCTCTTTCCCGGGTTCCCAGGGCCGCCCAGCTCGGCCTCACCTTCTTGCCTTAGCACCAGGCATTAATGCCCTACCCAAAGCAGGTGGCCACAGACCCAGGGCTCTGCCCACCTCTCCCCTCACCCCAAAGAGATCAAATGATACCAGCTGGCCCTGAGCTGTGTGCCCTGTATACTCTGTCTCTTTCTCTCTGTGCATATGTGTGTGTGTATACATGCGCATGAGAGTTCACCCGCGCATGCGTGTGTGTTAATGTCCTCAAGGCATCCGAGGAAACTGAGCCTCACAGAGGTTAGATAGTTGCTTGTAGTCAGTACAGTTGGCCAGGGGAGCCTGGACGCTTAGCAGGAAGACAGGATGACTTTGGCAAAACAGGCTGTTTGTGGGGTCAGTCACCTGCTGGGAGTGAGAGCCCCCCTCACAGTGAACATGAAGGAACTCACAGTCCCAGGCAAGTCTGAGGCAGACAAGTTAGAGCTTAATCTTTGAGGGAAATAGTGGGTCAGTCAAGTCCATGGTGGAAGAAGAGTGAGAGCCAGGGAGACTACTGGAGTCATTAAAAAGAATGTATTGATAGTGGCCTGGTGTGGTGGCGCACATCTTTAATCCCAGCACTCAGGAGGCAGCAGCAGGTGGGTCTCTGTGAGTTCAAGGCCATGCTGGTCCACATAGCAAGTTCTAGGCCAACAATGGCTACATAGTGAGACCCTGTCTCCAAAAGAAAAAGGGAAGGGGGAGAATATATTGACCTCGAATGATAATTGATAGGTTGCCAGGAGATGTGGTGAGTGTAGTCTGATCCAGTCTGTGTAAGGAAACTGGAGAGATGGCTCATGGGTTAAGAGTGTATACTCCTCTTGCAGAGGACTTGAGTTCTGTTCCAGAGCCCACATCAGGCAGCTGACAAGTGCCTGTCGCCCTTGCTCTAGACGATCCAATGTCTCTGGCATCTGCGGGCATCTGCACTCACAAATACATCTTTTATTTATTGTAATTAATTTTTTTCTTCCTGCTATCTCAGCCTCCATTCCTGGGGTTTGTTGTAAATATACCTGGCAAGCAGGACTTTTTTTTTTCTTTTTCTGGCACTGGGCATTCAACCAGTGTCTTTCACATGCCAGGCAAACATCCTGCCATGGAGTTGCATGCCCGGTCCCCAGTTACCTCAAAGTGTGCATTTGTAGGACCGTCCAGTTGAACATCATTGTTCCCTACTGCTTCCTCCTCCTCACCTCACCAACAAGCCTGTGGCTCACTTAGCTACCCCTCCTCCTTTCTCCACCCCAGAGAGGCAGTCCCTGACCTGCCTTCTGCTTCTCTAGATTTGGCCCCATTTTGATAGTTTAAGTAAATGGAAATATGTGGCATTTTCTGTCTAGCTAAGAAGATCTATTTTTGCTTAGCATGGGTTTTTATGTATGTGTGTATACATGTGTGTGCATGAACTTGTGTGTGTAGGTTAGGGAGTCTATGCTGAGTTTCTTCTTCAGTCACTCTTGATTTTTATGTAGGCTTTTTTTATGTGTATAATATGTGTATGCATGTTCACAAGTACGTGAGCATACATCTGTGTTTGGGAGTGTGTGTGTGACCTAAAGTTAACTTCAGATGTCCCCTTGATTGCTCTTCACATCATTTACTGAGGCAGGGACTCCGGAAGAACCAGGAACTCACTAATTCTGGCTAGTCTCGCCAGCAGCTTGTTTGGGCCTGCCAGGTTTTATGTGGGCTCTGAGGACCTCACCTCCAGTCTTCACACATGCATAGCAAGTGTTTAATCTACGAACTGTCTCCTCAGCCCCTCTACCTCAATGAGAAGGGTCTCTCACTGAACGGGGAACTTGCTGACTCAACCAGATGTGCTGGCCAGAAAGCCCCGGGAATCCTCGTCTCTGGCTCCCAGCGCTGTATTCACAGATGTCTGTCTCTATGCCCAGCTTTAAAGCAGCTCCTTAGGCTTCGGAGGCAAGCACTTCAGCAGCTGAGCCGTCTCGCTGGCCCCGGCCATGTATAGCACCTGTCAGCTCAGCCTCCTCCGCCCCTACCCTTTCTTCCCCTTGGGGCTGGGGCACAGAACTCAAATTGACAAAACTTTTTGTGAGGCTGTGAGTTCAATCTCAGTACCACAAGAGCTAAATGAATTAAAAAACAAAAAGGAAATAGGGACTGGAGAGATGGCTCAGTGGTGAGGAGCACCAACTGCTATTCCAGAGGGTCAATTCCATGTGGGGTCCATTCCCAGCACCCACATGGCAGCTCACAACTGTCTGTAACTCCAAGACCTGACACTCTCCACAGACATACATGCATGCAAAACACCAATGAACATAAAAAATTAAATAAAAGAAGTAAATAAAACAATTATTGAATGGAAAAAGAAACTGGGGATCATAAGCCCCCGCTACTGAGCTACATTTTAAGGTTGTCTCTTGTGTATGTGTATTTGTATGAATGCAATGGGAATGTATGTGTCCCCATTTGTGTGTGTAAGTGTGGGTGTGCACGCGCCACTGCTTGTGTGCAGAGGTCTAATTCAGATTCAGTCCTTGTGTAAGTGTGTGTAAGCGTGGGTGCACACGCACCACTGCTTGTGCATGGAGGTCTAATTCAGACGTCAGTCCTTGTGTAAGTGTGTGTGTAAGTGTGGGTGCACACACGCCACTGCTTGTGTGTGGAGGTCTAATTCAGACATCAGTCCTTGTGTAAGTGTAAGTGTGGGTGCACCCACACCACTGCTTGTGAGTGGAGGTCTAATTCAGACGTCAGGCCTTGTGTAAGTGTAAATGTGGGTGCACACACACCACTGCTTGTGCATGGAAGTCTAATTCAGACGTCAGTCCTTGTGTAAGTGTGTGTAAGTGTGGGTGCACCCACACCACTGCTTGTGAGTGGAGGTCTAATTTAGACATCAGCCCTTGTGTAAGTGTGTGTGTAAGTGTGGGTGCACACACCCCACTGCTTGTGCGTGGAGGTCTAATTCAGATTCAGTCCTTGCCTCCATTGCTGTTTTGCCACTGTGTGTGCCAGGCCAGCTGGGCCTCGAGCTCCCAAGGAGTCGCCCATCTCTGCATCTCATCTCTTCATAAGCAGCTGAGGACGACCTTGAAACTCTTGACCTTGTTTCCAGCTCCCGAATGCTGTAATTGCAGATATGTCCAACCACTCCCAGTCAAAAAACATCTGGGTGGTTTTGTCATCAAGCGTGAAACCTGCAAAAAGTATGACTACAAACTTTTAAAAAGTCCATTAAATACAAAGAATACACATCGATGACCAAGACTTTCTTGCTGGATCATTCCAGTGGCTCCCCGGACTCTTGACTCTTGCTTCTCTGGAGCCTGCTGATGCTGATGACCCAGCAAGATCAGCACCACCATGGGTTCAGTTGGGTCAGTTGCAGTGAAGCAGAGCCAGAAGTCTCTCTTCTGGGTCACAGTTGGAAGGACAGGTGTTGACCCCTGATGCCTGCTTTCTTAGTCTGTAATACTAAATTAAGGAGCCACTTTCACAGACTTGCCTATCTCTGGTACTACAGAGTCCAAGGCAGAACCCCTCAGTGGAGGAACTGGAAAGGACAGGAGAGGGCAACATGGACAATTCCATAAGCAACCAGCCACACCCTCGGTGAGGTGACACCAAATGATTGTTACAGTGTACCTGGTGTGGAAGAGGCTGGGGCAGAAGCCCTGCTCTTCTTACATGCAATGTCACTTCAGCCAAGGGGTGGCATGTCACTGAACCTCATCCTTGTATGGATACAGTAGTAATTAAAACAGCATCATAGAGTTATCTGATGAGCCTATGAAATAGCATGAGAAAGTGCTTAGGCTGCTGAAATAGCTCAATAAACCATAGTGCTCATTATTATTATGTCCAAAGGCTTAAGGAGGGCGATGTGTCTACCACATTGTGCATTCAAGATGGAGTGCCTACCGTGTGCCAGTCCCCACCATGGCGAATGAGAGAAAACAATCCTCACTTTCGGGAAGGACTTGATGAGGCTGGACTGTAGCTCAATTGGCACCCTGGGTTCCACCCCCAGTGGTTCATAAGCTGGGTTGGTGATGCAGTGGGGAGGTGAAGGCAGGAGGATTCTAAATTCAAGTTCATCCTCAGCTACAGATTGAGTTTTAAGCCAGCCTGGGTTACATGAGACTGTCTCCAAGAAAAAGAAAAAGGAAAGAGAATTAGAGGGGAAGGAGGGAGAGAGAGATTCTTGGGCTTTAGTCAAGAGACACATGCATGCAGTCACACAGGCAGGAAACACACGATCGATAGTAGCAAAGGCTGTAGGGACATGTAAGGGGCAAGGAAAGTGAGCCAGAAGGGTGATCCCAGAAGGTCTCTGGTGAAGTAAATTCATGCTGGACAGAAAAGGAAGAGAGAATTGATGAGGCACAGGAAGGAGAGAAGAGCACAGCCAAGGGAAAGAAAGTTCCTCCCAGGCCAAGAAAGGATGCCCAAGCGAGGGTGGGTCTATCCACAGCAGGACGATGCTGCAGAATAGGGAAGGGCACTCTAGGCAGATGGAAGAGTACCTGCTCTGAACAGAAGGGATGGGTATGATAGCCAGGGAGAAGGTGGTGCAGCGGCCCTGGACCAAGGATGAGACTGCAAGTTCAGTTAAAAACAAAACACACACACACACACACACACACACACACACACACACACGGAGGGGCAACAGCTGTGCGGCAGATGGGGCAGGAGCCAGGCCACACCAGGCTTTGTCACCTATGGGCAACGTTTGGGATCCAGGGAGCTGTTGAGGAGTGTCAGCTAGAGTAGAGGGCACTATGACCCCAGGTCACGTGCTATCCCGTCTCACTGAGCTAGTCTTTTTATTTCCCTATGTCTGTATGTGTCAGTGGCATCGGTGCATGTACCTGTTTGTGTGTGTGCATGCGTGTGCATGCGTGTGCATGTAGAGCCTAGAGGTCACTTTCAAGCATCTTCCTCTACTCTTCTCCATCTGAATTTCTGACACAGACTCTTCACAAAACCTGAGCTCCCCATTCAGCAAGGTTTTCTAGGCAGCGAGCTCCAGGAGTCCCCTGTCCCTGCCTCCCCAGTGCTGAGATCACACTAAGATTACAGGCATGTGTTATTACAGGCGTGTGTTACCAACCTTGGCTTTTATTTAAATGCTTGGAAGCAGAAGTTAAGATTCTACAGTTGTGCAGCTCCCTCCCCACATTGAGACAGGATTTCTCCGTGTATCTCCAGAATTGTCCTAGAACTCACTCTGTAAATCAGGCTGGCCTCAGGCTCATAGAGATCCACCTGTTTCTGCCTCCCTGAGTGCTGGGATTAAAGGCATGCACCACCACCATCTGGCCTTTTCTTTTTCTTAATCTATATTTTTAATAATTTTAAAAAAATCTTATGTAAAAAAAATCTTATGTACACTGGTGTTTTGCCTGCCTGTATGTCTGTGTGAGAGTGTCAGATCCCCTGGAACTGGAGTCAGTTGTAAGCTGACACGTGGGTGCTGGGAATTGAACCTGGGTCCTCTGGAAGAGCAGTCAATGATCTCAACTGTTGAGCCATCTCTCCAGCCCCCAGCAGTATGCCCTTTTATAGACAGCACACTAGGCTAATATTGCTGAAGGAAGGCAGCTCCTGGATTTCACAGACAGAAAGCTAAGACAGAAGTAAGTGGATTCAAGTGTGACGACTTAGATCTTGTGTTCAAATCCCAGCTCCCTATTTCTTTGCTGTGTGGCCTTGGGATTCTATGCATGTTCTCTGGGCTTGGCATTTCTCTACTGTGTGACGTTGATAGGAGCTGAGGTTGTTGGTCCCTAGTGGAAGACATGCTTGGCATACTGGGGTCTGAGTCTCACAAACTCATTTTTTGAGGAGTGACTAGATGAATCAGTTGGTGTATATTGCTTAGCAAGCCCCTGAGATGCTTTGTAAATGGCTATGGCTATTGATGCTATCCCTGTTCATATCAGGAAGAGAGGGACAGAAAGATGGGCTTGGTGATGGTTGGTCTAGTTGAGCCAAGTCCCAAGGAAGAGCACTTAGCACTGTATTTGGGACATAGCAGACATTTATTAAATGCTTGCTGAATGATTAAATTCATGTTTTTTTTTTTTTTTTGAGATGGATCTGTTGTTGCCCAGCCTCCGACTCACTCTGCAGAGGAAGGCCTTGAACTCCTGTCCTTTGTCTTTCCCTCCCAAGTGCCATGATCACAGCTTGACTCTCTCTCCATTTTTGCTAGAATGAGTTCTAGCCTGTATAAGTCAGTGACCCTGGTTGCGCTTTAACGTAGACCGAGCACCATGGCAGATACTGGAGCCAGTAGCTGGGTGGAGGGGAGAAACACCAGTTCAGCCAAGCCATGAAGAATGCTCTGTCCTCCCTGTTTGCCTCTGATTCTGTGCTAATGCCAGACTTCTCTCTTCTCCATTCTACTGTCTTCTCCTTCCTTTGATCCTCCAAGGTTCCCTGAAGATCCCATTCTTGGTTATAATTTATATACTGTGTTCTTGAGTTGGAGCCCAAAGCCCTGAAGAGCTGGCAGAAGGTCTTATTCAGCTGGGATACTGATGAAGTAGCTGGCTTGGTGAAAAGGTGGATTTGATCCATTGAATGAAAAGTCAAGATTCTTTTTTTGAGACAGGGTTTCCCTGTGTAGCCCTGGCTGTCCTGGAACTCACTTTGTAGACCAAGCTGGCCTCCAACTCAGGGAGAATCACCTGCTCTGCTTCTCAAGAGTGCTGGGATTGAAGGCATGCACCACCAAGGCTTGTGGGAAGTCAAGATCCAAAGACAGGGCCACCAAGCTGCCCGTGTGGCCCTGGACTGATACTTCTTTATTGGATCTCCGAGTGTCTTTCTGTAAAGTGAGAAGAGGGTGCCATAGCCTCCCCATGGCAACATGTGAGCAACCACTTTGAAACAGGTACCTGAGGATGAACAGCTTTCCCACGTGACACACGTCTGTGGGATTCAAATGACACAATCTGAAGTTCTATGGAACTCCAGATGGGTCTCCCACCAGCAGCGCTCGTGTAGAGGCCAGGAGCAGGAGTAACGGAACCTGATTCCACTCTTCTTCATTTGTTTATTTTCTTTGCTCTCTCTTCTTCCTTCCTCCCTCCCACTCCTCTCTCTCTCTCTCTCTCTCTCTCTCTCTCTCTCTCTCTCTCTCTCTCTCTCTCACCTTTCCAAGACTCAGTGGAGGCAGTGGTTCAAAAAACTTAGGCCAGGGTTTCAGAGAGATGATTGAGTGGTTAAGAGCACTGGCTGCTCTTGTGGGGGATTAGAGTTCAGTTCCCAACATCCATAGGCCGGTAGGCAACCGCCTGTAATTCCAGTTCCAGAGAATCCAACATAGTCTTCTGGCCTCCAGGGGCATAAGGCACGTACGTGGTACACAGAGTACTCAGAGAGTTCAAGGCCAGCCTGGGCTACAGAATGAGACCCTTTATCAAAAATGGGGTGGGAGGGCATTGAGGATATTTGTGGCTCAGAATAGTGCTTGCTCAGCATGCATGGGGCACTGGGTCTAATTCCCAGCAACAGCAATAGCACACACAAACACACACACACAAGTACACACACAAACACACACACAAACACATACACACACAAACACAAGTACACACACAAGCACACACAAACACATACACACACAAACACATACACACTCACTTTTTTTTTTGTCCATGGTTGGCTAAATTTATGAATGCAAAAACCTTTAGATACTAAGGACTTACTGTATTAGGCCCTTCTTGCCCTATTCCCCAATTACCTGTATCCATGGCAGACATTGATAATCAACCACAGAATTTCATCTTCACCCAGGCACAGCTACTGCCAGTCAGTAGAAAAGCTGAATTCAATTTCCCATCTCCAGTATAATTTGGCCACTTTCCATTTTGCACATGAATAAACTAGGGCTCTGGGAGGGGAAGAGCCTGCTTCAAGGTCAGAGACAGGGCCCCAGGCTCCTGCCTTCCTGTCAAATGCTTTTTCCACTCTATTCACTGACTCCAGAAGCTATTTTCTCTGGGACTGCTGAAAACCTGATCTCTAGGGAGAGGGCACAGAGCAGGGGACCCTGCCCTCTAGCCAGCCCTTCATCTTTGTGCCCTGTCTGAAGTGCAATGGAAGCCCCTGCCAACAGCCTGGCATCCCCTCCCTCATGGGCACCAGCAACAGACCTGTGGTTTCTGCTCAGATTACCAAAATAAATACTTAATTTTATTTTTAAATAAAGGAAGTGTGCTTTTAGCATCTTCATTTCAGCTCCATGAATTGTGGGATTATTAATTGACTAGACTAAATCAAATAGTTAATTACAGACAGAAGGCAACTTCAGTTGTTGAAAACAGAAAACCCTGAAAGCAACCCCTCCCCCCTCCTTTCACCAACACATCACACTCGCTCTGGATGTCATCGGAAGCGACAGAGAGAAGGTGAGGAAGTGGGAGAGTCAGCAGATCTGGACACACTGGGTGTTCTCAATTGGGCAAGCAGAATCGCCTATTTAATTCCCTCATGTCAAAGGGGCAAGTTCATGGTGTTTGAGTCAGGCATGTGCAGGCTCCTGAGATGGCTGGCTGTTTGATGCCATCTGGCTTGTCATTCTAGGGTCTCAGTTTCCTCATCTGTAGGATGGGCATAAGAATGCAAGCCATATGTACTGAAAAGCTATGCTATATCCCACAGGGATGCTCGTTTATAGACCTGTGAGACAGCTCCGGGGGCAAAGGTGCTTGCCAGGAAGAAGGACATAAATGACCCTTGAAAATTGTCCTGACCTCCACATGTACACTGTGGCACACATGTGTGCCGGGCATACACACATAACCATTAAGGAGGTGTACAATGACTATGTATTAATTAAAACTAAAGTTATGGATCTGGGAGTGGCAGTCATTGTGACAGTGGTATAGTGTGCTAGTCTCAGCTACTGATGAAATTAAGGCAGGCGGCTTGCTGAGCCAATGGCTTCAAAGCTTCCTGAGCAACACGGATGCCTAGGGCTGTAGGTATATCTCAGTGGGACAAAGAACACCTAGCACGCGTAAGTCTCTGGGTTTCATACCCAAGACCAGTAAAATAAGATAAACAAGAAGATGAGAGATAGCTAGCTAGCTAGACGGACTGTATCTACTATGTTGTAGAGGTTTTTTAATGACCTAGTTAAAAAGAAATACAGTTGTAGCAGTGTAGGTGACACTCTCTTCATTCCGGGCACATAGGAGGCTGAGGCAGGAGGATAGGGATATTAAGGCCAGCCTGAGCTACACAGAGGGACCCTGTATTTCAAACAAGAACAGTCAAGCTCTACATAACAGTGTTGTATGCTTTATTTTATTTATTTATTTTTTGACAGGTTTTTTCCTGTGTATCCCCAGCTAACCTGAGACTTGCTCTGTAGACCAGGCTGGCCTTGAACTGAGAGATCCGCCTGCCTCTGCCTCTGGAGAGCTGGATTAAAGACGTGCGCCACCACTGCCTCTGGAGAGCTGGATTAAAGACGTGTGCCACCACTGCCTCTGGAGAGCTGGATTAAAGACGTGCACCACCACTGCTTGGCTTTGGTTTTGTTTTTGAGACAGAGTCTCATGAAACCCAGGTAGGCTTTCAACTCAATAGGTAGTCTCGCTGGTCTCCAACTCTTGATCCTCCTGCCTCCACCTTCCAAGCTCTGAGACGCCACGGTGTGCTACCGTGCCCAGCAGTCATGGTGATGTTGTGCATAGTGATGGTTCCAAAGGGTGACAGTGGAACTGAACAATTCCTACTGCCTGATGATATCATAGACGTTGTAACACTGTAGGACAGTGGGCTACTCACCTGCTTATGACCAGGCTGCCGTGAACAGACCCACTGCACTGACAATCATTAAAGGAGCACGGCACATATGATCACATGTAGCACACACGTTTCATATGTGAGATCTCAACAGGTTTTCTATCTACTGTGATGTACTGTACCCCTCCCTCTCTGTCTTTGCTTTATTCATGTATTTTCTTAATTTTGGTGTTGGAGATTGAACTCAGGGTCTTACAACCCATTAACATTTGGCAGCCCCATTGCTAATTAATCAAATATCTATTTACTTTGCATTGACATGGAGTTATATAATGGATCATGGGCAACTTATCAGTGGTTACAGCTCCCTCCTCCCCCAGTACCAGCAGCTGTCAACAGCCTATAGCTCCTTAGCTCAGGGTGTGATCTCATGAGCCATTCCTATCCATGCTAGAATCTTGTCTGTCTGCTTAATCTAATGCAGGTAAATACATTTAGGAACAATCACTCACTCAGCAATCACTTTGACCAGTTATGAATCTCTGTCTTATCTGCTGACTGGTGGAAAGGAAAC
This sequence comes from Dicrostonyx torquatus, assembly GCA_028555095.1. Lineage (NCBI taxonomy): Eukaryota > Metazoa > Chordata > Mammalia > Rodentia > Cricetidae > Dicrostonyx > Dicrostonyx torquatus. Next base: position 2,048,767 of record JAQHUG010000089.1, on the reverse strand, counting down.
TTCTCTAAGGATAGCACTAACCTACGGGTGTAAACACACATCTAGAAGGTACTTTGACAGCATGAATTTAGTACAATGGTAGTGTAGACTTTTGATCAAGAATACAGTATGTATCCCCGCTGTGGAACAGTCCTCCAAGCCGCTCAGAAAGTGACTGGTTTCTCCCATGTCAGTTGTACCACTATTGCGCTAGTGTGCACTGCACATCCTGCCTGGCAGGTCCGTGTCACAGCATGCAGGGTTCCCCACAGGGTTCCCCATGGGTGGCTTTTCATCCCCAGTGCCTGAATATCACCTTTGGCACTATGAGGACTAGCTGACAGGGAGGAGGTGTCTAGGTCACCTCCAGCTTGATTTCTCAATGTTCGGTGACCTCATGTATCTTTAGCAAAGTGTGCGTGTGTCTTACTATCTAGTTCTGGTGGATGGTCAAGAGTAATGGCAGCAGCTGTATTTTTTGGAGGCTCTTGTTGTTTCCCTGATTGACAATTCATAGAAAGATATTGAAATCTTTGTTTAATAACTGATATTCTTTTTTTTTGAGACAGGGTTTCTCTGTAGCTTTTTTTTAAAAAAAATATTTATTTAGTATACAATATTCTTTCTGTCTGTATGCCTGCAGGCCAGAAGAGGGCACTAGACCTCACTACAGAGGGTTGTGAGTCACCATGTGGTTGCTGGGAATTGAACTCAGGACCTTTGGAAGAGCAGGCAATGCTCTTAACCTCTGAGCCATCATTCTAGCCCCCTCTCTGTAGCTTTTGGAGCCTGTCCTGGAACTAGCTCTTGTAGACCAGGCTGGCTCCAAACTCAGAGATCTTCCTGCCTCTGCCTCCCGAGTGCTGGGATTAAAGGCGTGTGCCACCACCACCCGGCTATAACTGATATCTTATGAGAGCAGCATTATTCACCCATTCAGGGAATTCTGTTCCGATAAACTTGTTCCTCCTCTTCCTTCTCTTCTTCTTTTCTTCTTTTGGTTTTTTGAGACCGAGTTTCTCTGTGTAACCCTGGCTGTCCTGAAACTCGCTCTGTAGACCAGGTTTGTCTTGAACTCAAAG
>JAQHUG010000089.1:2022565-2042068 GCA_028555095.1 Dicrostonyx torquatus | reverse complement strand
GCTCAGGTCCTCATGCTTGCACAGCCACCTCCTCAGCCCCTCCCACTATCTTTCTATTTTCTGGGATATTCTTTGAAACACAATTCATCTTTTTAAAAATGAAATTAAATTTATGTACTTGTATGTGTGAGCGGGCATGCACTTTCCTACTTTTCGGTGCACACCAGTCATGATGCACCAGTACATACATTTCAAAGTTTGTTGATGTCTAATTGATTTATTTTTTTTCCTGTAGTCCAGCTCCTATATTTAGGCTTTTGATCCATTTGGGATCAACTTCTGTAGGTAGGTAGGTTGCATATGGATATCTAGGTGTCACAGCACCGTTTATAGAATGAGACCATTCCTTTGCTATAGTCTTGACCCTTGGCAGATATCAATGACTACAAATGCAAGGGTTTATTTCTTTAATATTTATTTTATTCTTAGTCATGTGTATATGTTTGTGGGGTATGTACACGTGAATGGAGGTGGCCTCCAAGACCATAGAAATCAGATCCCCTGGCGTTGGATTTATAGGTGGTTTTGAGCTGCCAGTTGTGGGAGCTGGGACTTGAACTCAGGTTCCCTGGAAGAGTGATATGTGCTCTTAATGTCTGAGACCTCTTTCTAGCCCACAGGGGCTGATTTCTAAACTGTCAGTTCTTCCTGTTGACTATGTCTCTCGATAGGCTAACATGACACACACTTTTTTTTTCTTTTCTTTTTCCAGTTCTGGAGGTTGAACCCAGAGGGCTATTTCTATATGGGAGGACCACTGAGAGCTGTCCACTGGGCCCTAGTCTTGATAGCAACTGAATCGGAACTGAGAGTTCCCTTATTTTTCCTCCCACTTCAGAGTTTTTGGATGTTTCCAAATGCAGGATCTCAGTGCTGAAACAGCTCTCAGAAGGCACAGATCTGGGAAGGCTTCGTGGTAAAGCTTGAGAGCCCTGCGGAGCAACAGAGACCCCAGAACCGATCTATGGGTTGTCTGGCACTCAGATGCCCTTACCTCAACTTATTAACTCCTGGTAGAATTCATAAATTTGAGAGAACAAAAAAGGAGAGAAAAATGAGAACCAAGAAAAATGATCACACATGGCTGTCTCAACAGCTTTGTTTACAAACTGCTTAAACTTGAACGTGGTAACGATGTCCTTCAGCAAATGGATAAATGGGTACATGAAGAAAACGGAGTATTATTCAGCACTGAAAAGGAGTGGGCTGGGTATGGTGTCACACACCTTTAATCTCAGCACTCAGGTGGCAAAGGCACAGAGATCTTTAGGAATTCAAGGCCAGCCTGGTCTACAGAGAATTCCATGTCAGCCAGAGCTACATGATGAGACCTTGTCTAAAATGAACTAAATGAGTAAATGATAATGAACGAACGAATGAATGGGTAGCAAGGCATAAAAAGATATGGAGGGACCTTAAATGCAGATTACTATTTCAAGGATGGCAATGTGCAAAGGCTGCATGCGGCAATGTGCAAAGGCTGCATGCGGCGTGTGTCCTAGAGAGCTCTGTGGCATCTAGAGGAGAAAGTGCTGTGGAAACATTGAAAAGATAAAGGAGACTCCAGGAGCAGCAGAAACCAGCGACCCTACTGGATGCCAGGATGGTGGGTACACAGCATGTGCTTTCTACTCCCCTAGAAAGTCTGCCAATAGCATCTCCGAGGTAGACTATGGAGGCTCCAGGGATACTGTATCTGTAGATGTTTGCCTGTTGCTACAATGAAGCAGTTGGTGGGGGCATTGTTGGCGTGGGTGGTGCTAGTCTGGGTGGTGCTAGTCGTGTGTGGTGGCCAGGCATACATGCAGATCTCCCTGCCTTTCACATGCTTTTTAAGGGAGGCTGTAAAATGGACCGGTTCTATGGGCAGGCATGTCAGCACGTACCTGTGAGACCAGCAGCTGGGAGGTGGAGTCAGGATGATCAAGAGTGCTTGAGGCCAGCCTGGGCTCCATGAGACCCTGTCTCAAAACAAAACGAAACAGAGCAGAGTAACAGAAGAATGAAAGAACGAGCTGTGGAGCTGGTGCAATCAGTCCAGTGCTTGCCACACAAACCCAAGGACCCGACTTCTACCACATAAAGATGCCGAGTGTGCGGCGGTGGGGCTGCTAGACCCTGGGCTGCCACTCTCATCTAGGTGGTGAGCTCCAGGCCATGAGAGACCCCGTCTCAAAGAGAGACTATTCCTGAAGATACCTGAAATTGTCCTCTGGCCTCCACACAACCCCACACTCCCTGTATACACACACACAAGAAAATAGGGGGACAAAGAAAGGAAACAAGAAAGGGAGAGAGGAATGGAGATTTTAAATGCTAAGATTTCCTTCTGCATGGTGAACCGGGCTGCGCTGGCTTATGCAAGACTCTGCTTGGACATTGCGTTGTCAGAGAGTGAAGGCACAGTGCAGTGCCTCTAAAGTCACATTGATTGTGTGTGCATGAGCATCTGTGTGAGCACGCAGGCACAGGAGCCAGAGGGCAACTTTTGGAAGTCACCAGTCTTGGCAACAGGAGCCTTTATCCTCTAAGACACAGTGCAGTCATGTTAACAAAAACTAAGCCAGGGCCAGCAAGGTGGCTCAGATGGTCAAAGTGTCTGCCACACAAGCCTGGTAATCTGGGATGTGATTGGAAGAACCTTTGACTTTCACAGGCAAGGCACAGTGTGCCTACACATTCTCACTACACACAATAATAATATCTTAAACTATGTTCTATAGAACTAAAGCAAACATAGTTCCATCCTCAGTTTGGCAGTTGCCCTCAGAAGCTCCTTAGTTTGTTTTAAAGTAGTGCTTTCCCCAAACCTGCCTAAGTGAACCCTGCTGTCAGCATCGTCTGAGGGGGTTTATTTAGAAAAAATGCTGGAGTCAGAGTTCTGCTGCCAGGCTTGGTGGTACATGCCTGTTACACCAGCACTTGAAAGATGAGGCAGGAGGACTGTCCTGAGTTTAAGGTTAACCTCTTAGTGAATTCCAGGCCAACTTGGGCTATAGAGTAAGCCTGTCTCAAACAACGGTAGCACTAGGCATGACAGTAGAGCACTTGCTTGGCATGGAGGAAGCCCTGGATATGTGGATATGATCCCACCACTTGGGAAGTAGGCAGAGAAGGATCAGAAATGCAAGGTCATCCTTGCTACATAGGCCAGGCTGGACTACATGAGATCCTGCCTTAAAAAAACAAAAGTGGAGAGGTGGTGGTGCACACCTTTAATCACAGCACTCCAGAGGAAGGAGCAGGTGAACCTTTGAGTTCGAGGCCAGCCTGGTCTACAGAGCAAGTTCCAGGACAGGCAGGGCTACCCTGAGAAAATCTGTCTCAAAAAAAAAAAAAAATAACATCAGAAGAGTTCTGGGTAACACAGTAGGTTCTTGTACTTTCTCTTCAAATCTCTGCCAATTTATCACCTTCTCTATGAGTGCTTTCCTGATTTAAAATTAAATATAAAGGGCCAGCAAGATAGTAAAGGCACTTACTGCCAAGCCTGACTTTCTGAGTTTGGTCCTTAGGAAGCACATGACAGAATAAAGAACTTTTGAGAATTGTCCTCTGACTTCCTTCTGTGGACCATGGTGTTCCTACACACACACACACACACACACACACACACACACACACACACACACAAATATAAAGATATACAAACTGGAGATTAAGCCAGGTGTGGTATCTCATGCATGTAACCCCAGCACTTAGGAGGCTGAGGAGGGCAGGCTGGGATACATAAACAAACAAACAAATAATCTATGGATCACTTTTCCCCTATACCTTCCTTCCCCATCCCTTCTCCTATTTATTCATTTGATTCTACTTGGCACAAATCCACCATCATAATGGTGGCTGTGGAGCAGAATACTGTACCTGGGATAGTGTCTAGAAGGTAGATATTCTGTAAATATTTGAGACGGGCTATGTCATCTTGGGTGCTGGGTGCAATGTCACTTTTTTGAGATGTCTCTCAAGAGGATTGAAAAGCATTATAAAGCAAATTATTCTTTTATTCTTGGAGTGAGCCCCTGTATGCAGTACTAGAAAGAGCTGGGCTACATCCTCTAATCTCCCCATTCTAGAGTCTAGGTCCCAGTGATATGAGGATCATGGGTTTTACAGCTGCACTGTCCTGGGAAGGCCACCCTGAGAAGGATTTGTTGCTCCTGTGTGAGCAAAGCAAACTGAACTAGTCAGGTAGCAAGGAACCTGCAGTGGGAGGGGACTTGAGTCCACTCAATGCCACTGTGGGACAAACTAGTTATTGACACAAGGAAATAGAGGCTTTCTGCTCCAGGGTCCTGAACGAGGGTGCCAATAAGAGATGCTATCTCAAGCTACTACTTACACAGTCTTGGCTGGCGTTGAACAAACAATACTTACTATTTCCTATCCTCTGAGCTGCCCGCCAAAGGCATAAGCACAGAAACCAATGTTCATATGCCCTTCCCTGCGAGAACATTTTATACACAAGAAACCAGAAGTTCAGCTCTAAAAAGAATCAGGTCACTAACACTGGGCACAGGGAGTGGTTTACCTGCTGACCCCCATCTATGTCTCTCCCATGACACACATGACCATAAGCTGGAAAGCTTACGTTGAGATGGTAAGAAATGTTCAGTATAGGATGCTCCCCATCCCACTTCCCAATCCAGGGGATGTGAGAGAGTAGGAGGAGACAAATAAGAAAAAGTTTGCTTGTACCCAATGGCAGGATATACCTGCTGAGCGTTCCCATGAGGTTCCTAAGGAAACCATTAAAGGAGTCTCAAGTCTCGCCCCGGTGTGATGGATGGGGGAGGGGTGTGCTAAAAGGACCCTGGAAGCACCTCCAGGTTGGGATGCCAAGGCTGGGACACACATTAATACAAAGGTGCATAAGTGCAAGATGGGTATAAAGGTGGCTACTGGGTTACTGGATGGGTTGAAGGAAGGAAGGGGGAGGGAGGAGAGGTGAGGTAATAGAGGGGGGCTTGTGGAGGTCCGCAGCAGGAACAGGGATGGAGCTGGGCCCCTTAGCCTCCTGTTCTGACCATTTCTAATCGGTAAGAGATCCCTTAGGCTTGAGGAAGGAGGATGCTTTCCATCAGATATGAGAGACTCTCTTGGTCTTCCAAGCTGGAGAGAAGTTTTAGGGGTGAGTGGAGAGACGTGGGGTGTACTAGGAAGCAGGAGATCTAGAGACCCATCCATGAATTTGAACGAGGCAGGAAAGGAGTTCGGCTTCCTAGAGGCAAATGAGTTACTGAGGGAAGTTAACTCCACTCTCGGTGGGTGGGCAGCTCTGGCTCTCCACAGCAGCTTGGAGGGGCTAGAACTCTGTAAAAAGAGGGGGTCATTCGAGGGGAAAGTGCATAGCTGCATCTCCCTGGGATCCTTCACTGGAATCTCTGAGACACTGACTTCTCTTCCAGCTTCATTGGGATCCAGCGGCGTCTGGAACCAGGTTTCCCCTACTCCAGTCAGAGTCGGAAAGGGTCTGGAAGACTGAGACTGACTGGAGGAGCTGCACACACAAGGGCGGGGAGGCAGCAAACTGAGAATCCAGGCAGGGCTTTCCCTCAATAGACCACAGGGGTCCCAGGTGTGGAGAGAAGCGATTGAGGGGAGTCACTCCAGGCGCTCTTAATTTGGGCAGCAAGGGCAGAGGAAAACCGGGAAAGCTTGTACTGGTGTGCTGGTAGAGGTTCCACACTCGGGACGCGAGGCACTGCGAGGGCTCCCCAAATTGGACGTGGGAAATAGGAGTGGACTGGAAAGCATAGTCAGGGTAGTCTAAATTAGGTTCAGGAGAAACTGGGGCTCCAAGGGCGGCTTCTCGCTTGGACTGGGAGGAGAGATTCTTACCGGTTGGAAGGTGTGGGGACTGGGGGGCACTGGGCTATCTCCGACCCGACCCAGGAAGATTAGGGGCGTCTTCTAAATTCTGAATAGCGGGGACCTGGGAGACAGAACTGGGGAGGGTTCCCGATCCGGAGTCGAGCTACCTTTAACGCACCGGGAAGCGCTTCATCCCGGGAGGGCGTTCCCGCGGCCGGGCCCCCGCGCTGCTGTGGGTGAGGGGTGCAGCCGCGCCCCACGCCCGGGCCCGCACCGGGAATCAGGGGGACCTCGCTCTCCCCCAGAACGCCCAGGAGCCCCGCGGGAGGGGGAGTCCCGGCGCCACCGCCTCCGCGGGCGCCTGGGCGCGCGCCGGGCTTTATGCGCGCAGGGCGGCGGGGGGAGGAGCCGGCAGGTCGGCCCCCGGCGGGCCCTCCCCTTGGCCGTCCCCGCCCGCCCGCCCGAGCGGGGTCGGGGGAGGGGGCAGCATGGCCTGTCCGTCCGGCCCCCTTCGCCGCGCTCCTCATCTGCCCCGCGCCGAGCGCCGCCGCCGCCGCCGCCGCCGCTCCGCTGCCCGCGCCGCCCGCGGCTCCCGATGGAGACTGACGCGCCCCAGCCCGGCCTCGCCTCCCCGGACTCGCCGCACGACCCCTGGTACGGTCCGGCCCGGCCCGGCCCGGCCTGCCCAGCCCACGTCCGCCCCGGCCCCGCCAACATGGCCGATCCGGGTCGGGCCAGGGCCTCCCCGGGGCCCGAGCCCGCGCCCCCTGCTCCCTGGCGCCCGGCGCTCACGCGGGCCCTTTGTGTCTCTGCTCCTCCCGCAGCAAGATGTTCATCGGAGGACTCAGTTGGCAGACCACGCAGGGTGAGCCAGCCCGGGGAGCACCCGCCGGTCCCGCACCGCCACCCTGCACCCCTTGCGGCGCCCCAGCCCCGGACGCCCCAGCCCGGCCCTGCGCCCTGCTGACCCCGGGCGCCCTCGTGCCCTCTTCCGCGCCCCGCCCCGGGGACCCCGAGAGCGCAGCACGCTTGGCGAGCGCGCACGGCCCGGCGCGGGTTGGGGAGCAGTTGAGGGGGGGTTCAGGGGGCATCGCGGGGCGGGCTGGGCCCCCGGGACCCGCCAGCGGCAGCTCCAACTCCGCTCGCACCTGCGGCTCAAACTTTTGTAAGGCGGCTCCCGGAGCGGCGGGAACCCAACCAGAGCGGTCCCCCACTCCAGCCCGGCCCGGCCCTTGCCTCCCCGAGGCCCCGGTGGGCGCCAGGAAGGCTCCACGGGAACCCTCTTCGAGTGCAGGGGTGTGGGGGGGGCGGCAGTGGAGAGAGCGCGCGGGCAGCTTGGCGCGGGGGCGGCAGGGCCACGCTGGGGTCACCGGGGGCAAAGGACGGGGGAGGAGGGGGAAGGGCTCCGGGCCTGGGCTGGTCCGAAGGCGGGTGTGTGGTTACAGAAGGGCTGCGCGAATACTTCGGCCAGTTCGGGGAGGTGAAGGAGTGTCTGGTGATGCGGGACCCCCTGACCAAAAGATCCAGGTGAGTCTCTGAAATCTCCCCTTGTCGCTGGGCTCGCCCCTTCCACCGCGGTCACTCACTGCCCTTGTAACCATCTGCTTCTCCCTCACTACGCGGCGCAGGGGTTTTGGCTTCGTCACTTTCATGGACCAGGCGGGGGTGGATAAAGTGCTGGCGCAGTCGCGGCACGAGCTGGACTCCAAAACAGTGAGTGGCCCTCGGGGTTTCGGGGGTCCTTTGGGAGTGGGAGGTTGCCAGAGGAGAGAGAATCAGGACTCTCTCCAGAGATCAGTTGGATAGGGCTCTGGAGGAGAAAGGCAGCTTTCTGAGAACGAGGGCTGTCATGCTCTGAAACTTTGTCAGAGTTGGGGGCAGAGGAAGGAAAGGAAAAAAAAAAAAAAAAAAAAAGAATCGCAGGCCGGGCCTGGGATAAGATGCCACACACACCCAGTCAGGAATTGGCGAGGGAAGTAGCAACTACTACCTTTCCCTGTGAGTGCTAATATTGATACCTCAGGGTTTGGGGTCGAGCTAGGTCCCTCTCCTACCCCAGATTGAGTGAGTCAGGGCTGCACGGTGTCTTCTCTGAAATCTAACTACTGTTTGACTCTGTGACACCCCCTTTTCCATCCCAGACCAATAGTAAAGCATCACAGAGCCCCCCCCTCCTCCCCGACTTTGGTCAATGAGCTCCTTGCTTTGTGTAGCAGATATGCACCTTCTTTGCCTTTACAGGGGATTCATGAACATGTAGTTAGCTTGCATGGAAAAAAGAAAAGCCCTTCTGAAGACTAGATCTTAGGAGAAGCTGCTTGTTTGGCATTCAAACTCCTGGAACATTTTGCTTCTTTCCCGCTGCTCCCCAGTGTCTTGGACCCTGCAGGGGGCGCTGGCGGAGGCCAGCTCAGGGGTTCCACAAGGAAAAGGAGAAAATCAGAGGAAGGCTTACTTGGTGATGGGGGTGACTATCTGCCAGGGGACCAGGACAGTGTGACCTCTCTCCACACTCCCCCATTCTTCCCCAGCCCTGGGCCTCCCTGCTTCCCCAGTTACTGGCTCCTGTTTACCTGCAACAATAGCTGGTTGTGCCCAAGAATTTGTTAAATTACCGTCTGTCCTCAGCTCGTCTTATCTCTGCCCAGTGGCTCCCACTCCTGCTTGCAGTAATGAGCAAATGAGGCCAGGCCTCACTTTGCCTGCTCTGAAAGGATCTTCTTGGCTCAGCCTGAGTGACCCAGGCTGGGAAAGGAGAGACAGTGGCCTATTGTTTTTGATCTGCCATCAAGCTGCCTGTTCTCCTACCATCCCCTGTCCTCAGAATGCACTGGTAGCTCTGCTGCTTTCAGGAAGCTGAGTGCCCGGGTTGGGGCTGGGGGCTGGAGGAGCACAAGACTGATGAGGGAAGCGGGATGGTTGGTGAGATGGGTATCCTTAGGAGATGGAGACTGGCAACCGCAAGGGCTTTGTCTGTGTTTAGCATCTCTGGGCTGGGGAAGGGGGCGGAAAGCAGTCTATTTTGGGTGCCGACTTTCACCTTTTATTTACTTGTTGGGTTTTATTTATGTTGCCAACCATGAGTCAGAGTGGAGGTGGTGTGTGTTTGTGTGTATGTGTGCATTGGGGATTTGGTGCATATATGTGGGTCTGGGGGAGTATGGGTTGGGTACTGTCTTTCAGTCACGGTCTGTGCATTGAGGTATGTAGGTAGTTGACGGGGGAGGCTGCATCTGGGAGAAATAAAAGGATGAGAATATCCACACAGGTATGAAACCAGAACATCAGATGGTTAGTGTGTGGTTTTGATTTTCCCTAGAGATCCCAGAACCTTTGCCAGTGCCCTCATGTAGGTTTTGAGATCTGTCTCTGGGTAGATTCCGGTAGGGGAGCTGGCAGAATTCTGCTTACTGGTTCATGCTATGCAGGCAGAGGGAAGCTGGGGCCAGTTGTCTAGCATGAGGCCGAGTTTTGAATGGAAGTAACTTTGGGAAAAGACAGATCTTGCCTGTGATTGGCTGGTAACTTCTAAATGATGTCCGTCCACGTGAGTGACAGGAAATTGGCATGACCAAGCCTCATAGGTCCTGTCTTGGTCACAGAATGTTATGTTCTGTTTCTTACGGTCTGTCAGCATGGCTTGAGCGCCTAGGAATAGTACCCAGGTGCATCCTGATTTCATTCCCTCTCTTGTTCACAGCCAAGGGCAAAGGTGGCCTTCTGGTAATGGCACCTTTGTTTGTGCATTGAAGGGAGGTTCACAGAGGGCCGCTTTTACCCTTTATCTCATTTGGTCCCCCACCCCCTGCAGCTGCCCTCAGCAGGAGTGGGTGTGAATGTCCCCACTTTGCAGATGAGGGAACTGAGGCAGGTGACACTTCCAAGATCACAGGCTTGGCCTGCAGCCCAAGGTTTCTAAGTCTGATCCCGTGCCCTTTTGCACTGCTAAAGACTGCAGCCTGCCTCACCTGGGGCCTCTCTGCACTATCAGGAACTGTGGGTGTGCAGCCTCTCAGAGGGCTTGTCAGAGGTGGAGGTAGTGAGGAAACAGAGCTTAGTCCATTCCTGGAGGGTCTGGACTCTCCTTTCTTTTCCTCTTCAGGCGGACAACCTCTGTTTGCAAAGTCAGAATTACATGCATCACCGAGGCGGTAGTAGGTGACTCCATTGTGCAGTTGGTTTGGGGAGGCTTCAGTGTGTCTGCAGGTGACCGTTTGTGATAGGTATTAGTTGTCCATTTAGCAGGTAAGCTTGGCCTTGACGCTTTGTGAAGTTAAGTATAGGGTCACAGGTAGAAAGTGCCGTCCATGGGACTTGAACTCAACATGCTTTCCTGCTCAGAGCTATTGTGGTTATTCTCACTTCTGTGTCCTGGAAACTAGAGACTGTGTGGCTACTCAAGACTGTATGTGATACCCAAGGCCCCTTACATGTCTCTTACAGATTGATCCCAAGGTGGCCTTTCCTCGGCGAGCACAGCCTAAGGTAGGTGTGCAGATATGTGTGTGTGTGGGAGGAGTTGTGTTGGGAAAGCTCTCTGTCCTGGGCAATTCTGGATGATAGTTTTCCCAGCATGAGCCTGGAACCCCTGTGTGGAGTGTTTCTGGAAGGTGCTGGGGTGAGGAGATAGGATACCTGTGTCATAAAGAATGAAGACACCGTGCACCTTTCCACCTGTGTACTGGGGTGGGCAGCAGATAGGCTGATGCGCTTTGGGAAAGAGGAAGTCATTCTGTTGTCCTGTATTTGAAGCCAGTACAGTTTGGTGGGTCTGAGTCTAGCCTCATAGGTCAGTCTCTGGACTCTGAGTCTTGGAGGGGTGAACACAGGGTGGGCTTCTCCTAGCCTTGGATGAGAGAGTGTGCCTCTGGCTTCGAGTCACCCTCCTGTCTCTGGTTTGAGGTGTGCTGTGCTTTTGGAGGGGAAGGGAAGAGGACCCTCCAGGTCTGTCACCTGTTGGTTTTAACTTGAGCATCAAGGGTTTTCTTCAAGAGCGAGGGGTGTGCGAAAGGAATTCTGAGCAGTTCAGCAAAAGCACTCAAAACCTGTGATGTGGGGCAAGGACTTTAGATTTGATTCCAACGTCACAGCCATTGACCAGATCTCAGTTTTTAAGCTGTTGACTTATGGGGATGGGAAGAAAGGCCAAGTGCAGTGCAGGGAATCTGGACATCCTGAGTTTGCTGAGATTGTCCAAGTACTGGATGGTCCTTCTCTCGGACGTCTCATTTCCCCCTTGGTGGCAACTAAGGTGCTCTGAGATTCTGGACTTTGAATTCCATCAAGGTTGCCAGCTCCTGCTGGGGCAGAGGAAAAGAAACAAGTTTTAGAAGACAGAAAGGCGCATCTCTGGAAAGGGTCCAGTAGAGGGTCTGAAAGCAATTATGGAGCAGGTATTCGAAGGAAGCCACACCAGGGAGCACACGGTCAGAATTGGGTTAATTCCATTAAGCAGTTTGGTGACAGAAGGTGCCTTAGTGTTAGGATGGGGCCTCGGATTAGCCATGCGCTCCTGGGGTAATTAGGACCATGTGTTCTTCCTAAAACAGGACTGGGGCCACGGGGCTGCCGAAGGTTGGGATGAGAGGAAGGTTGATGAGGAAAATGTCGATGTTAAATTTGGTGACACCCTGTGGTGGCTTTGGTGTCTCTCAGGATGACTGGTGTAGTCTTCATGCTAGGCAGTGGGTCTGGACTCTTGGCATACCCCTCTTCCTTATATAGGTCCTTAGGGAAGGCATTTTCCATACACAGACCCCAGGGAGGGAGGCACACTCAAGCCAGCCAGGGTGTGGGGTATACAGCTGCTTATGACAGGCTAGAGGCAGGACTCCAAGGGGGAGCTTGGAAGGGGGCCTTGGAGAAGCTGGGGCCACAGTGAGCTTGTCAGCTGGTATCCTGGCAGGGGGACCCCCCCAGCCCCTGCTGGTGGCAGTAGGCCACAGGACTCAGGTGCCCACTTTCTCTTTCCTTCCCCTAACAGATGGTCACTCGAACGAAGAAGATCTTTGTGGGGGGGCTGTCGGTGAGCACCACAGTAGAGGACGTGAAGCAGTATTTTGAGCAGTTTGGAAAGGTAGGTCTTCACAGGGGTGCTTTGTTGGAGCTGGGAAAGCACCAGGATCAGGCTGCGTTGGTAGTCAGGTCATCCCAGGTCCTGCAAAAGGCAAAGGAAGGCCTGGCCCTTCCGCAGGTGAGGCCAGACCGAGTCATATAGCTTGGGTTCCCTACCCATCTATGAGCCACAGACTCTGGATCTCTCCCGGAGAAGGAGCCGCATGATAGAGTCTCTTTCCTCACCCTTCCTCTGTATTTTTCTCCTGCTTCTCTTCACTCTCCCAAGGGAGGAGGTGCTCCTGTAGCCAGTTCAATCCAGTCCACCCACCCACCTTGGCCTCCTGGGAGCTTGCACCTGTCCAGGCCACAGGCAGCTGCACCTTCCGTCCCCCACTTCTTCCTGGGAAGGATGATAAGATGGCAATAAATAAGAATCCTTATTGCATTGGGTACCCTGCTTACCCAGGTGGGGAGTTGGGATGACTGCTGATCCCTTAGGTAACATCCTAGTCTGCTCTGGCTCAGCTAGATACTAGCTAGCTCTCTGCTCTTGGGTGGTTGAGATTTCATTTCTGGGCCTTGGAAGAGGTAGGCCGTGAAAAGGAGGTGTGGTACTGCTGAGACAATAAAGGTATATCCCTAGAAACTTCAAGGTTCAATGGGGAAATGTCAGAATGGTCTGTCTGAAGCGCAGGGGTGAAGGAAGGCCGCCTGCTTGAGTGTTTCAGGTGAGATAGGACAGAGGCTGGGTCCCTTGCTCTCATCATGGCCTATGAATTAATTCCCCAGCAGGCCAAGCTGAGCCAGGCTTGGGAGATAGACAGTGAACTGTGGCTGGGTGGGGGGTCTGCAGGCCAGAGGATGCTGATGTGTTCGGGCCAGAGGCCTTGGCTCAGGCGCCTCCTTAGGGACCTGGGTCCAAGATGCAGGGCAGGCAGAGCCTGGGCCCCAGAGGGAAGGGCGCTCCTGGGAAGCTGCAGGCCCGGCTCGACTCCGGCGGGGTGTCTTTGTGTCTGAGCACCGAGCATTAGAGCCCGCACTAATCTGATCCAGCAGCTGTGATTGGAGGCCGCCTGCCCCCGGGGCCGGCGTTGCCATGGCAACCGGGCCCCAGGAGAAGCCGTCAGCGGCCGCGTCTTTTGTTCGGGCCTAAATCGGCGTTGGCATGTGAAACCGGCCCGGGGAGGCCAGGGGGAGCTGGAGAATAGGCTGCCAGGGAGCGAGGGGGACAGCCGGGAATGCCAAGGGCCCCGCGGCTGGGGGGCCAACCCCCCCCCGTCTGAATCGAGGGGCCGCCACCGAGGGGGGAACAATGGTCAGCCGCCATGGCTGCCACTCAGGCTTAGCCGCCGCCGAACTTGGCGGCTCCCACTGGTCAGCAGGCTTCGGTCGCCTCCCCTCCCCCCTCCGGAGCCCCCCTGCCCCCAGGTTCCCATGGAGACTAAAGCCTATTAAGGACACTGGGCTGGTAGCCTCCCTCCCCTCAGCCGGCCCCAGGAGGGGGACACCACCGTGTGGGGGGTACCCTGGACCCCCAGCCACTTTCCTCAGGGTGCCTACCCTGATCTCCCCAATCCCACCGATTCAGTGGGGTCTGTCCAGCTAAGCCCAGTTTGAAGGACATTTTGGAGACCAAATACTGAATTTGGAAGGTTGGATGGAAGAGGACCGGAAGGACTGGATTTGACCTGAATCAGTTTGTGGGTCAGGCAAGAAACTCAAAGCTGCAGGATTAAGGAGGAAGGGTGTGGCTGTTTTTTTTTTTTTTCTGTTCATTCATTCATCCATTCAAAAAAATAATTAATTGAGCACAAGTCAAGATGCTCGGTAGAATAGTGATGTCGATTATAACTGATGCAGCTGCCCTGGTGGGACCTTGGAGTCATCCTCCAGTGTTGGGACTGTGAGCTAGTCTCTCCATCATAAAGATAATAACAGCTGCTACTTACCGAGTGCATCCCGAACCCCAGCTACTGGAAGTTGAGTAGTATGTGTAACTCCTCTAAGAAATAGCCTCTACTAATACCCATTTTACAGACTGAGGGATCAAAGTCATGAAAGCCAGGGACGCCCAGCCAGCAGGCAGTATCCGGGATGCCAACTCATGCCTGCTCTACGGAAAGTTTCTGCTTCTGTCAGACTCTCCCGTGTTTCCACGGAGCCTGAAGGTCGGCTTCACTGCTGGTTTGGGGTTAGACCTACAAATGTTGTCAGCGACTGGGGAGTGGAGATGGCCGCAGGAAGCTGCTCCAGAAACCCCACTGGCTCCTTGTTCAGTGGGGATTTGCTTCCCTCTGGGAAAAACCGGAGGCTTGGTCTAGATTGACCCCTAAGAAGAGCTTCCGGGTTCTCTAAGAAGGCCCACCCTACTTCTGGGTCTGCACTTCCTGCTTTAATGAGGCGCAAGAGGCTTCTTTTAAGAAGGGCCTGGAGTGGGCTAGTCTCAGGACTTTGCTGCTCTGCGGTTAGGAGTCAGGTCATTGGTTGGTTCAGAGGTAGGCCAAGAAGGAGGCGTGCAGTGCCAGCAGAGGGAAGAGAGGTGAGGAGCTATTGTTGGGGTTCTGGAGAGGGCAGCTGATGGTGACCCTCCTCCCCCTCACCTCTTCCCCTCCCCCAGCCAGTGCAAGGCATGCCGCTCAGGCAGTGAACTCTACTTGCTTTAATTACAGCCTCTAGCTAAAGGAAACCTCAATTAGAGAACAGATCTGCAGCAGAAGGGAGTCTGGCTGCTGGCCTTTCCAAAAAGGGAAGAGGCTTTGGTTTTCCCACCTCATAATCTTGCTCCCCCATATTTCTTTCTCTAGTATCTACTTTGTGCCTTTTCTTTCCTGGTTTGGTACAGGACTTGCTGTGTGAGCTTGGGTAGGCATCTTCACCTTTCCGAGCCCTTTTCCTTTAGCTCTACAGTGGGGGGTGAGCCTGTGCAGGGAGTGTCAGGATGATAGAAGCAAGGGTCAGGCATACATTTGGAGACTAATAAATACAAGACTGATCTGCTGAGAATCTGACAGTTGACTATTGTGCTGTGATGTCTAGGATGCTGTCCCTTGGAGGAGACAAGAGGGGTTTAGGTTTGGGGAACCCCTTGGTGTCTGTGGGTCTAACACAGCAGACTGTGTTTCAGGTGGATGATGCCATGCTGATGTTTGACAAAACCACCAATAGGCACAGAGGTGAGTGCGGCCCCTCCCCCTTCCCAGGCTGGGCTGGGGGTGGGGTGGGGCTGTGGTCAGCCAGGGGGCTGCAGGTCACAGCTGCCCTTTCATGTTGCCTCCTGACATCCTATCCCTGCGGATCCAAGTCCTCTCCAGGGCCTGGCTTCACAGAAGGCTTTTGTCCTCCTCTTTCCTGCACTGGAAACTTTGCCAACTGCAGACACACACCAGGAGCTGAGGACACCCCAACAGTACCCTGTACCCTGCTTTTGCCAGTGTCTGCCTGGGCTTACCTTGTCCCTCATAACCAGAGCCAAGGCCATACTGCCCCAGTCAGGTTGACTCTTCAGCCTCAGGCAGTCTGCTTCACCACTGCCCCCTACCCTAAGCCAAGCCTGGACCCCTGAGTCCCCTTGGTCTTGAACCTGGTCACGTCTAGGTCTCTCTGCTGTGTCATGCCTGGTGATCTCCCAAGAGTCTTGCCTTTTGAGAAATCTAAGCCCAGCCCTTGGGGGAGTCCCTGAAGAGGTGGTGGGGCAGTTTCTCCAGTGGCTTCAGGGCTTTTAGCTTCTTTGGGCAGAGTAGTGTGGGCCCTGAGTGTGTAAGTGGGTATGGTGTGCCTGGTATGCTAGTGCCCGAGTGTCTGAGAGGGGGTTTGCATGGATGCCTACATGTTCACTGTAGAAAGGTTTGGGCTTGTGCGGCTAAGGGAGGATAAAACAGTGTTGGGTGTAAGGTCATCCCTATATTTCTATGGAGTTTTGCATTTTTGGGTTCAAGCAACCTCAGTTTAAAAAGACCCCCCCCCCAAATGATATCTAAAGTGCTGAGAATATCGCTCAGTGCTAACAGATGCGAAACCCTGGTCCTGTCTTCAGCACTAAACACACACACACACACACACACACACACACACACACACACACACCAGGCTCTGTTATGTCTGTATTGAGTACAGATGTTTTTCTTGCCACTATTCTTTGAACCATAGAGTAACAGAATCATGGCGCACTTGCGCTGTGTTGGGCAGTAGAAGAACCCTAGGTAGGATTGGAAGTTCAAGAAGGGCAAACATGGATTCTAAGCAAATGTCCTAGTCTGTATGGAGGACTTGAGCATGGCACAGATTTGGGGTCAGGGCGGGCAGCTAGAATCCCCCTCCCACATCCCCGTCTGTCTGTCTCTGTGTTTCTCTCTCCTTTCTTTCTTTGTTGTTTGAGACAGGGTTTCTCTGTGTAGCCCTGACTGTTCTGGAACTCCCTTTGTAGACCAGGCTGGCTTCGAACTCGGTGAGATCCTCTACCTCTGCCTCCCAAGTGCTAGGATTGAAGGCATATGCCCACACTACCTGGCAGGATGTTTGTATTTTCATGGTGGCTCTGCCATTTAAAAAAAAATACTCATGTTGTTTATGTATATGTGTGTGTGTTGTGTGTCTGTGTAAGTGTGTGTGTGTGTGTGTGTTTGTGTGCGCGTGTGCGCGCCCGCCCTAGCTGGAGTTACAGGCAGTTGTGAGCATCCCGATGGGAGTGTGATGGGAACTGAACTCGGGTGCTCTGGAAGAGCAGCAAGTGCCCTTAGCTACTGAGCCATTCCTCCAGGCCCAGTGCTACACTTTCTAACTTGGCTGTGTGACCTTGGACAAGTTAGTTCACCTCTCTGAGCCTTGGCTTGTTCATCTGTAATTTGGGCCTTGAAGCCTTGACTCAGCCAGTAGTTGAGGTGCTCTTAGGCTGTGGGCAGAGCCTTTCATTAACTCTCAGACACTTGCCCGCAAGGGATGAGCTGTGGCATACGTGTGGCATGGGGCTGGGTGTTGACCACGAGCCCTGGTTCTGACCCTTCACTCACCTCTAGGGTTCGGGTTTGTCACGTTCGAGAGTGAGGACATCGTAGAGAAAGTGTGTGAGATCCACTTCCATGAAATCAACAACAAAATGGTGAGCTGGGACTAGATGGGGGCCGGGGGTCGGAGACCAGGAGACTCCAGGATGAGGCAGTCCGGGAAGCTCTGGGGCCCTGAAGATGGGCAGGGGTGGGGCTCTCCGGGAAGTCAGCAGAGCCTGTTTTCCGCACCCTTGAGGATGCAAACAGGAAGCCAGTCTCATGAGGTGGTCCCTCTCAGAGCCCAGGTTTCTGTAAGATGGGAATCCAGCTTCATGTGATGACAACGTCTGTAATTGCAACTTCCAGGAGCAGGGTGAAAGGACTGTCACAAGTTCAAGGCCAGCCTGGTCTACGTAGCAAGTTACAAGCTAGCCAGAGCTACACAATAAGACTGCCTCAAAATAAATAAGAAAACAAATAAATACATTTAATTGAAATTAAAAGTAAATCACCGGGTGGTGGTGGCACTAATCCCAGCACTCGGGAGGCAGAGGCAGGTGGATCTCTGTTAGTTCGAGGCCAGCCTGGTTAAGAGCTAGTTCCAGGACAGGTCCCAAAGCTACAGAGAAACCCTGACTCAAAAAACCAAACCAAACCAAAACTAAATGTAAATCAAATAGAAATCACAGTACATGTTCCCCGTATGTTTGATGTGAGCATCCAGTGAACGAACTAGTGTATGTAAAGTCCTTTAGACATACTAAGCACTCCATGATAACGGTAACTGAAGTAGTGGTTAAGTGGCTTGCCGTCCAACAGGAAGCACTGAGCATCAGGCTTCATTGCAGGTGGAATGCAAGAAAGCTCAGCCAAAGGAGGTGATGTCCCCGACAGGCTCAGCCCGGGGCAGGTCTCGAGTCATGCCCTACGGAATGGACGCCTTCATGCTGGGCATTGGCATGCTGGGTACGTGCTGCGGCTTCTTCCTGCCTAGAACCTTTCCTGGGGCTGGGGGGGGGCTGTGTGGGCGTGACTTCTCTGTGGTCTGCCCCCCTGAGTTAAGGCAAAACTGCTTCTGATCACCTGGCAGCCCTGCCCAAGGTGGGCAGTTTGGTGTGGAGCACTGCCCTCTTGTGGTAGCTCCAGTATAGTCAAACTGCTCCGTTTTATTTGGTCCTCTGACCCATTGGGATATCTGTATCCGTCCCGTGTTGACTGCCTGTGTGCCATTCTCTCCACCAGGAATTCCAGCAGTGACTTCCCTGAGATTTGTGGTCTGTGAGGGGAAGCAAATAAGTAAGAAGACAGACAAATTTAGGGTGAAGTATAGGATACCAGGAGAGTGTGGTCATAGGGAATTGGACCAGGACTCTGGAGAACCAGAAGCTGTTATGCTGAGTCTGCAGAGTGGGTGGGTACCAGTGTGGGAGTTAACGAAGAGGAAGGGAAGAGTGTCCCAGACACAGGGAGCAGCATTCCAGAGGCCCAAAGGCATGAGGAGGCTGCCTCTTCTTACTCAGCTAATGTTATAGTGGGTTTCGAGGGGCAGGATCTGCCCTCGTAGGACTGTGGTTCAAGTGAGGGATAGGAGTGTCTCCATAGAGTGACTGGAGGCCTTGGGAGGCTCAAGAAGGCTCCTAAAGTGCCATGGGCATCAGGGAGGCTCCCTGGACTAGGTGATGGAAGTGGCTATGAGCCTTGAAAATCAGACAGGAGGCAGTTGCACTTTGAAGAGCATCCGGGAAGCCTAGTGGTGGTGGCGCACACCTTTAATCCCAGGACTTGAGGCAGAGGCAGGCGGATCTCTGAGTTTGAGGCCAGTCTGGTGTACAAAGCAAGTTCTAGGACAGCCAAGGCTACACAGAGAACCTCTATCTCAAAAAACCAAAAAAGAAAACAAAAGCACCCAAGAGACTAGAGAGATGGCTCAATGGTTAAGAGCACTGCTGTTCTGGCGGACCCGGGTTGAATTCCCACCACCCACATGACAGCTCACAGCTGTTTGTAATTATAGTTCCAGAGGATCTGACTCCCGCTTCTGGCCTCCACAGCGCTGTACACATCTAGTACATGGACACACATGCAAAAGCAAAATACTCATTCACATAAAAGAAAAATGAAATTTGCATTTTCTTAAATTTTAAAGGTGAATCTCAAGAAAGGCACCCAGATCTTAAGTGTTACATGTGCTCAGCCCTTAGGAAGCATGTGGGGCACACACACTTAGGAAGCGTGTGGGGCACACACACTTAGGAAGCGTGTGGGGCACACACACTTAGGAAGCGTGTGGGGCACACAAACTAAGGAAGCACGGGCTGGAGGGCTAGCTCAGCAGGCAAGAGCATTTCCTGCTCTTGTTAGCAATTCCTGGGTTTCATTCTGAGCACCCACAACTCCCTTCACCTCCAGTTCCAGGGGATACTGCCATTTTTCATCCTGGCAAGTAGGTGGTGCACATGTAGCAGGCATACATAAAATAATAATAATAAAATATTAAAAAGAAGAACATGTAGACAGGGGTGGTGGTGAATACCTATAACCCTGGGCTGCTGGAGGCTCTGTGTGTGTGTGTGTAGCATTTCCTAAAGAGGCAGAAGCAGGTGGATGTCTGAGTTAGTGTGTGTGTGTGTGTGTGTGTGTGTGTGTGTGT
>JAQHUG010000089.1:1981955-1992952 GCA_028555095.1 Dicrostonyx torquatus | reverse complement strand
TCTGGAAGAACAGCCCATGCTCTTAACAGATGAGTCATCTCTCCAGTCATGTCTGCAATTCTTATCTTGTTGATTTATTTATATATTTTATATATTTTGGCCCCCATGCGCAAACACACGCACACACATGTGTTGCACAGTGATAGGTTCTAAGGGGTATGAAAACCATTAGACCTTCATGTCCTACGGGGAGAAAGGAAGCACATTAGCACAGGGGTGCAAAGGGTGTTAGAGATTCTATGACGGCTGGAGAGATGGCTCAGTGGTTAAGAGAACTGGATGCTCTTCCAGAGGACTTGGGTTTGGTTCCCAGTACTCAGACCTTAACCCATAACCTTCTGTAACTCCAGTTTCAGGGACTCTTACACCCTTTTCTGGTCATCATAGGCACCAGGCATTGCAAGTGGTACACATCGGCTTACACATAAAATAAAATAATCTTAAAAATACGAAAGAAATGCTATGAAGCAGCATGGCCATGAGATAGGATGCCTAGCACCCCCAAAAAAGGCCAGGCACAGCAGAGGGACTCTTCCAGAACCACAATGCTTGGGAAATGGAGACAGAAAGATCTCTGGGGTTTGCTGGTACAGCCACCATAGCCAAACAGCAAGGGGCTGGTTCATTGAGAGACCCTGCCTCAAAAATAAAAGAGTGGTCTAAGAAGAGTTCATATTGAACTCTGGCTTCCATGTACATGTGCAGACATGTACATATACATATGTGAACACACATATGGAGACAAAGGGAAGTACTATGAAGCGAGAAGAACAGGAAGAGAAGTAATGGCCGAGGAGCTCCGCTCCTCAGGTACGTGGCCAGGAAGGGCCTCACTAATGGGAAAGCATCGGAACCAAACTCTCTCTAACCTTTCCAAAAGTAAGATGACTCTTCATGCGTGGTGGTTGGTGCATGCCCATAATTCCAGCATTCAGGAGGCTCAGATAGGAGGATTAAGAATTCAAGACCAGCCTGAACTAAATAAGCAGACCCTTTAAAAAAAAAAAGCAAAAGGTTAAGTAAATAATAAAAATTCTGTCCAAGAACTTGTAGAGAGTGTCTCAGAAGAGGTGAGTGTGCTGGCACTTCTGGATATTTGTTCGTCTGTGGCCTGGGCAAGGAAGGGGGGGCAGGGGGGGAAGAAAGACGTGAAGTGGAATCCTGGAAGGGAGAAGCTGCAGGCTGAGGTGCAGGACTGACTCTGGAGCAGAGGGCAGTTCACAGCATTCCATGCATTTATGAACACAGTCGTCCTGAAAGAGCACAGGGAGACAAACCCAGAATTGACCCACACTGGCCAAGCTTCAACACGGACCTCCTTGCTGATCAACTTCTTCTTCCGATTTCTTGAGTGTGGGAGGCATGGGGCCACACTGTCTTTTCGTCCCTGCCTCTGGCTTCTTTTCTTCCTGCCCTTCCAACTTCTTCCTATGAGGCAGAGTGACACATGGCACCAGATGTGCCATTCCATCATGGATTTCCTTGACTTTGTGGTCCTCCAGCGACTCTAGGGAGGGATGGAGTCAGAGCTTCCTGCATGCTTAGCAAGCACATTGCAAACTGAACAGAATCCCTGCTCCTTGTCTTGTTTGATTGTAATGTGGTCTTATATTGCCCAGGAAAGCCTTGAACTTGCTTGGTAGCCGAAGATAACCCTGAACTTCTGATCCTCTGGCTTCAGCCTCCAGATTGCTGGGATTGCACAGAGTGTGCTCCACTGCACCCGGCTTCTCCTTCATTTTAATGGGGACCAAGTATCCCACTGCAGACTGAATCCGTTTCATTTACTGCTCCTCAGCTGATGAACAGTTTGTTATGTCATGTGCTGACGTTACACGTGATGATCTGACCACTAGCCTTGTATATGAGCTGTGCGTGGTCATACAACAGATTCCTTCTGGTTCTCCCAGTGTGAAACAATAGGCAGGTGCTGGCTGCTTCTCTGGCTCAAGGTCTCAGCTAGAGCTGTGATGAATCCCACTGCTGGCTGAGGCTAGGGTTTCACCTGGGCTTGAGTAAAAGTGGGGCAGTTCTCAAACTCAGGAGATGGTTGGGTTGTTGGATACTGAGCTAAGAGGTCAGTTTCTTCCTGTCTCAAAAAGTGGACACCTTTCTGCTTAGGCCTGGTGACTTGAGTTTGGTCTCCAAAACTTACATAGTGAAGGGAGAAAGCCAACTCCCTAAAGCTGTCCTCTGACCTCCTCATGTGTAGGATGACATTTATGAGTGGTCCTAAGTGTGCTTTTGAACATGTGTACAGGCAAACACACACACATGCACACACACATGCGTACACACACACACACAACGCAACACAACGCGCACACACACACACATACACCTCTGTTCACTGATCTCCCATTGCAGCAGCTGGTAGGAGTCAAAGAGGAAGCTAGCAGGTAGGCATCAGACCCCTGGTAAAGCCAAGTGCGATTGATTGGAATGTTCTGTGAATTCTTGCAGCAGGCGCTACTGCACACAGCATCAGCCGTCGGGCTTTGTGGCAGTTTCGCAATGTGATCAAGTGCACCATCCCCGGGAGTAATCCCTTGTTGGAATACAATAACTATGGCTGCTACTGTGGCTTGGGTGGCTCAGGCACCCCGGTGGACGAGCTGGACAGGTGAGTGAATTGGGTGGGAGCCTGGAGTGTCTGTGTTGGCCTGGGGAAAGTGCACACCAGAGCATCTCATGAGGCATGACTAGGCATGCATATTCACTAAGCATCACATAGTTTCTTTTTTATCTTCTTATTATTATTTATTGTTGTTTACTTGTGTTTCCAGACAGGGTTTTTCTGTGTAGCCCTGGTTGTCCTGAAACTCTCTATAGACCAGGCTGCAAATACCGGGCAATGCTGCCATCTAGTGCCAGACTAGGGCACGGCCAACCATCACAACCACCATCAGTGTCAGCCTTGGCAAAAGTCTTTGAAACTTCAGACTATGTAATTTCACTATATTCCTGCAGTTTTGAAAAAAAAAAAAGACCTTTTTTTTTGAGACAGAGTCCTTGGACTTATTCATGGATGGTTTTGAACTGATCCATCTGCCTCTGCCTCCCACATACTGGGGTTAAAGGCAGACACCACCACACTTGGAGCTTTCAATTAAAAAAAAAGTTCCAAAAAAAATACTTATAGCTGGGCAGTGATTCCTCCCACATGTATTACCTCTCTGTGAGTTCAACGCCAGCTTGGTCTACAGAGAGAGTTCCTGAACCCTGCTTCGAAAAACCAATAAATAAATAAATACATATATGCTAATAGAGATCACAGATTCTAGGGCCTTAGGACAATTTCTTCTGGAACATCATGTTCAGTACGTTTAGCAATAGTAAGACGTGAGAATGATCTGAAAAGACCTGACCTCCTGCGGGCTCATACTCCTCCCTCCCTGTTCCTTGCACTCCCTAGGTGCTGCCAGACTCACGATGAGTGCTACACACAGGCGAAGAACTTGAAGGACTGTAAATTCCTCATAGACAACCCCTACACCAATTCATACTCATTCACGTGCTCCGGGAACGTGGTCACCTGCAGTGGTAGGTTTACCCTTGGGGTCCTCTGGACTCTGCTTGGCCATTGATCGATTTGGAAGGGGCACGGAAGTAACAAGGACAGTCACCGTTTAGTGGTCATTTCCTTTGTCTCATCTGACCTCACAACAGCCTTATCAGGTAGATACTAAAATATAGATGATGTCACTGATGGGGAAGATGAGGAAGGCTGGATCACGTGCTCAAGATTGTCCAGCTTAGAAGTCATGGCATTTGGTTCCAGAACAAAGATGTACATCATTCAAAAGCCTCTTTTAAAAAAACATTTAAAGATTTTATGTATTTCTGGGGGAGGCCATGCCTGTGCCACAACACAGGTGGAGAGGTCTGAGGACAACAAGCAGGAGTCTGTTCTCTCCTTCTGCCATGTGAGTCCTGGAGCCGGAACTTGTGTTCAGACTTGGCAGCAAGTACCTTTATTCCCTGAGCCATGTTGCCTGCCCAGAGTCTCTCCATTCAGCTGCTGTGTTATACTGATTCCATATTTACTAAACAACTGACAGCTCTGTCAAGAGCTACAAGCCAAACACTGGACTAAACACCTGTGCTGGGCAAGAGTTTTCATTTCCATTTTACAGGTGAGGCTCAGAGGCCTGGGAGCTCAGTTACTACAGTGTTTACCTAGCATGCACAGAGCCCAGGTTCCACCTTTAGAACCTACAAATTGGTAGCAATCCTAGCACCAGGGAGGTGAAGGCAGGAGGATTGTCTTAAATCATGTAATTTTAGAAATGGGTATTGATATTTGTAGATTTCCTGGTTTTAGGATTAAATATATGTGTTTATTTTTATGTTTAGGAATGAGTTGACATCCTGTGTCTTCTTCAGTCACTCTCTACTGTGTCTTTAGAGGCTGGGGCTCTCACTGAACAGAATGCTCACTTTTAGCTAGCTTGACTGACCAACAAGTTTTGGGGATCCGTGTTCCCCACTTTCCATAGAGTTACACCTTGCCTTTTACCCAGGCTCTGGAATCCTAGGTCAGGCCTTCTGCTTTACCAACTGTGTCCTCTGTCCAGACCCACAGCAACTAACGTTTTTATTGTGAGTTTCAGAAGTTTGGACAACACAATGTCCTCATGTGTGCGTTGTCTCTCAACCCTGAGTCTGCACAGATAGGATGCCATGGTTTCTTTAGGTTATAAACTGTATGGAGCAGGGTCATGGGCTCCACGCGGCTCCCTTTCTTCTTTCTCTCCAGCCAAAAACGACGCCTGCGAGAACTTCATCTGCAATTGTGACCGTGAGGCCGCCATCTGCTTCTCCAAGGCTCCATACAACAAGGAGAACAAAGGAATTAAGTGCTAGACTTCTCACCCCAGTTACTGACCACACCACTCCCGCCTGCCTGCCTGTGTTCACTACACACTGTGCTCTCCAATAAAGCACCTCTTGGAAAAACTCAGCTTTGGTGATTGCATTCTCTGGCTATCAAATATAACTAGATCCTTAGAGAACATCATTCCATCTAGCCCTGAAAGGTGAAGATTAAAGAGAAAGACTTGAAGAGTGGGTGATGACCCCGGCCATGCCTTCCATCACATGATGTGCGGAGGCAGAGGCAGGCAGATGTCTTTAGTTCAAGGCTAACCTAGTCTAAAAAGTGAGTTCCAGGCCACCCAGGGCTGTTACACAAAGAAACCCTCTCTGGAAAAATGAAAAAAAAAAGGAGGATGAGGAGGAACAGAAGGAGGAGGAGAAGAAGGAGAAGTCAGCCTGAGGTACACAGGGGAGGAGGGGAAAGAAAGGGAAAGGGAAAGAGAGAGATGAGCTGGGAAAGGATGGAAAAGGAGGGAGGGGAGAGAAGGGGTAGGAAGATAAGAAAATAGAAGACAGGAAGGTAGGAGGAGAAAGAAGGGAGAAAAAAAAGCAGTGTCACATGGGCACCAATGACAACATCTTGGCCCTAAAAATAGTGGACTCTAAGCACTTCTGCTGTGCGCTCGTTCTAGGATATTCTAGGATAGTCAAACTGGACTGACGGTAACCGACCTAAAGGCAGGCTTCCATCCCCGGGACCTTCGTGGCTTTGCTGCCTAAACACACACCACAGGATAATTGTGCCGCTAAAGTACACAGTAGCCTAGATTTTTACAACAAACAGAACAGAACATATTCTCTTCTTTGCCTTCCTCTAGTATGGGACTCCCAAGGTGAAGCAAGGATAATCTCTGGTTCCCTGGTCAATCAGATTTAGGAATAAAATTTCTCATTGGCTTTTGTGAGGCTATGTGATACTCAGTCTGTATTTTCCTTTAGTAAACAGTTATTTGGTTCTCTGCCTTTCCACCTGCACCTCCATCCGCACTTAGGTCCCAAAGCTTGGGCCTCGCCCTGTCCTCCCAAGGCCAGGCCTGGTGAGCAACAGGTGCAGCTGGAGCCTCCTGCGCAGGCCCAGTGACTGCTAGGACCTGGTAGTGGCTGTTCAGAGACACGCTGGAGGGGGAAGGGGGTCTTGAGCGTGGAGACAATCAATTCACCGCTCCACATGGTTTCCACTACCAGGAAAGAGGTGAGAAGTGGGGGATAGGAGGTGCTGGGGTGCTAAGTTAGAGGGTGCATGGCACATGGCCAAATGCAGAGGTGAGGGCATCGGGGCAGCAGGCATTGCTCACCAGGTACCACATGGTTGCTGAGAATAAAATCCGGTCCACAACAGCGATGATGCCACATGGTTTCCAGGTTTCTTACATATAAACTCAAGATGGATTCCTTTGTTCAAGACAAGACTCAAGACCTGTCCCATCGGACTCAGAAGCTCTTCTGCAGCTGTACATGGCTACGGGGACCTGGGAGTGTGAGCAGTGCACATGAAGATGCATGGTGGCTGCAGCATGCAGGCTGGGGTTTGAAGAGGTGCATGACAAAAATGAATTGAATTTGTAACACTGGAGGTCACAAAAACAGACACATGGTTGTCTGTGGTGACAATGAACTTTTCATGCACTGAATTAAATCACAATGGATGGCTGCTTCCTTTTTCTGAGACAAGACCTCATAATGTGGCATAGTCTGACCTGGAATTCACAGGCATCCCCCTGCCTCAGTCTCCCCAGTTCTAGAAACACACACACACACACACACACACACACACACACAGAGGCCTAATGGTTCCATAGGTCAGTGTTGTGAACCAGCAGCTCACTTTTCAGATCCAAAGACAACCATGTGTGCTCAACCCTTGTACCCTACTTACTTAAGAGTTCAGGGCATTGCACAGGGCACCTGCTCCCAAAGCCTGCTCCTGTCCCCGGTGCCCACTCTCTTAATCACTGTACGTGTATGTGTGTGTGTGTGCGCGCGCGCGTGCGCGTGCGTGTGTCCTTCCAGTCCTCGTTCATTCAGTTCTTACTCTAATAGCCCTGAGAACCAGGAGCCCCAGTGTCCCGGAGTGTGAGAAGACACATGTCCCCTAGATCTCAGAATACATAACACTCCGCACTGTGCTCAATCTGAGCCCCTGGTGACCCTGGTGATGCTGGTCTACGATTCCAGTCTTGCCTCTTCTGAAACACTCCCAGATACACAGAGAAGGTTTTAACAACCAGTGCCCAGGGGTCCCCCATATATCCTGCCAACCTGAGGGGACCCATCATGTACCTCACACTATAAAGCAAGTCTACATGCGATATATAACGGCTACATCCCATGTCTCTATGATGGAATGACCCCTAGTGTGGACCTTTCAGAGCCTTCCCAATGGTAAGGACCACGGAGGCTAATACCAGGCTACAGGAATGAGTGATGAGCTGCCTTAGGGAGGAGCTGGGTCAGGTTTCATGACAACAGGGTGACTGAAGGTCATCTCTCAGATGCAGTAAGATGGTCACAACTGACACTTTCATACCACTGTGTCTGACAGCCATGTTTAACAGTGTCATGCTTCCTCCAGACTGGACCTGCCCAAGAGCCCTTTGGCCCTGAGCACAGTGCTCATCCGTGCTCTTCCTGTGGCCCGGGGAATGGCAAGGCTTGATGACAGACACTTTGGGTTTTCAAGCCTAGTCTTCAACTTTAATCTTCTGCCCAAGGTTGGGAGCTCCTCCTCTCCAGGGCCCACCCACTGATTAAGGAGTGTGTGTCCATCGCGGGAAGCATGGCTCTGTCCACCATTTGACCACAGGGTTCGGTTCCCCAGGAAGCCACTTCATCTACACTCAATGGGTTCAACTCTGAAGCTCAATTCAGGTCAGTAACTGGGGAAGGGACCTCCTGTGACACTCAGTGCCTTCACCCTCTAGTTATCTCTTGTGGTTCCTTCTAATGGCACACAATGGCTCATCTTAATGACCAATTTCACCAGCCTTAGACTCTCTGTGGAAACACCTCTGGGCATGTTGAGGGCATTTATAGAAATGTATGCTGACTGCTTCCTTCACTCCAGAGCTTGCTGTCAGTGCTCCTCCCCATCTGTGGAGTTTCCTCTGGATTCCCATGGCCTGAACGATGTTTGAGAAGACCAACTATCAGAATGGTTAAGTGGTTTCTGACCAGGTTACCAAGAACACATGATGGGGAAGAAGGGCTCTTCTGCAGACAGAATTGGGAAAGCTGGATCTCCACCGACGGGAATAAATCCACCATCACCTTGGGCATGTACGAAGGGCATCCAAAACGGAAGCAGAGAATCGCTAGGAAAGAGAGAACAGCTAAGCCATGATGACCTCAGCTGTTTTCTTGGCTCTGACATCAACACCACAGACAACTCAGGATGATTCTTTTATGTCAGGCCTCATGCATGCTGGGTAAGCACTCTGCCACTGAGCCACACCCACGATCTCTCACTGGAACACTCCAGACAAGTCCTTCCCAGCTGAGCGACACCCTTGTTGCCTCTCTGCTCTCACAAGGAAGCCATTCCTTCATGGAGACATGTCTCCTGTGGACTTGCTTTAGCATGGAGTACATGATGAGTGATATGGTGAGTGCCCTCAGCTTGGTAGGAGACATGGGAGATCCCTGGGCATTGTTTATTCAAACCTTTGTGTATCTGCGGGTGTTTCAGAAGGGGCAAGACTGGAATCATAGGCCAGTATCATCTGATCGTGACCGTGTACTAGTTCTTCCATCTTGGGATAAGGAAATATTTAACTTGTGCTTTTAATGTTATAGGAGCTTAGAGTAGAGAGACTAATCTTTATATAAGTGTTGAAATTAAAAAGAATAAAACACTTTGGAACTTCTAAAGCTGTGCTGTGCTTTATGATGTGATATTGAGATCTTAGGGATAAGTAAGAAAGGAAAGGTTATAGTTTAATAGTATGTGTTTGAGTATGAAATTGAAGGGGGCTTGTTTGTGAAGATTAGTTTTTGTCAATTAGACATCAGACAGGGTCATCTGCTAGGAGAAAACCTTAATCAAGAAAATGACTCTATCATACTTGGTATGGGTGGTCTGTGCAGGTATGTCACTGTAGTGATTGATGTGGCTAGTGCCGTGCCTGGGCAGGAGGCTGTGGGTCGTATAAAAGAGCAAGCTCAGTGACCATGGAGAGCAAGCCAGTGAGCAGAATTCCTTCCTCCATGGTCTCTGCTTCAGATCTTGACCTTTCTTCCCTCAGTGAGGACTGTGACTGGGAAGTGTAACCTCATAAGACATTTTCTTCTCGGGAGAGTTTTGCTCAGGTGATAAAGATATCTGTCAAAAGAAAGCAAACTAGAACACCCTTTCTAGCCTCTGACTGTATTCAGTCGCTGTGTAGCTGGGGCTCCCAGTGATGGCCAGACGCCGTACCAGCTGGTCCCAGTGCTTGACCAGGAGGATGAGACTCGTCAGCTTGGGTGGTCGATCCATCAGGGAGTTATGCTGGGGCTCTGTGAAGCAGGCGGAAAACTTGCCCCACAGCCCCAAAGAGTGCACTTCCTGATGAAACTGCTGTAATTTCAGGGTCAGGCCTGTGGTTGTTTCTGACATGACCTGTAAAAAACTTCACTCCCTTAGCCCTCCTGCCCTCCTCTGGGTTTCCTTGATCTGTCTAAGGAGTGACGAGCTCACAAGCTGCGGGGTTCAGGAAACAGGGCAGAGTGGTACCACAGCAAGCATCACTCCCCGTACATGTGTGTGTTCCATCACACCTTAGGGCTGTGTACACCTTGTGACCCTGGAAAGTCCCTGCCGCCACTGCTCCTAGTGCAGTCCCTTTTTCACAGGCCTGGGGACAGTGGTGGGAGGGAACCACTCACTGTTCACACAGAGAAGAGCTGCACGGCCATCTAATATTGGCCAACCACACTCTGTGTGCCCGGTGTCTTCTGCACGGGGCTGGCCATGTGTGCTGGTGTCAGATTTGCTGTGGAACAGTCTGCTGTATTTATATATCTTGTATATCACACCTCCAGTGCCTCTGCCCTGTGTATGTATGATGCTGTGAGTTTGTCAGGAGGTACATACATGTGTGCAGAGCCCAGAGGAGGACATAAAGCCTCTCTTGTTAATTTTCACACCCAGGACAAACTCACATTAGCATTCCAAAGTGAACCTAGCATCCAGGTGCTCCCAGCATCCTGCAGTCCCCACCTGTCACAGTCCCTCCTGATCGGAATACCCACTTTTACCCTGGACAATCCAGCCCAGAGGCCTGGGCTGCTCTTCCTTATATAATTCAAACATTTTCATTATCCACTCATTAAATACCTTTGTCCTCATGGCTACTGCACCTGGTCCTCACTCTCTCCTCTCCCTTTCCTCCCCCTCCCCCCACGTTGCCCAGCTCAGTCTGAACATGTCTACTCTGGACTCCCCCAGATGTCCCTGTCTTTGCCCATGTTCTGCCTTTTTATCCACAGTCAACTTTCTCCTCCACAATAGGAGCAGCCAAGTCCTACTCTTTCTTTGTTTCTTTCTAAATTCATCTCTCTTCACTGTTTTTCATCTTTATCCCTTTGAGGCAGGGTGTCTCTGTGAACATGGAACTTGAAGGGTATACTTCAGGTCCACAGAGAATCTCCTGTCTCTGCCCCAAGTACGGTCTGGGTTAGAGATCAATGTTTGGTCTTTTCTATTCGTGTTGATGTTGGGACTTGAACTCAGGTCCTCATGCTTGTGCAGCAATTGTCCTCGTCCACTGAGCTGTCTCCCCAGGAACTGTTTGTTTTCAGTGCATGATTTGATTTTCTGTAATACCTAACTTAATATAATGTGGTTTTTGTTTGTCTAGGTCCTGAGAGCAACAGGAAGTGGAAGAGTGTGTATGTGTGTGTGTGATGAGCTTGTAGAGTGGATGGGCAGCAGGCTAAGTAGCAGCTGTGGCTGTGTGGGTGCATGTGCACATCTGAGTAGACTAGGCAGGCAGCAGGCCGTGTCTCAGGTGTGTGCATGTGTGTGGGTGCATGTGCACATCTGAGTAGACTAGGCAGGCAGCAGGCTGTGTCTCAGGTGTGTGCAGGTGTGTGGGTGCATGTGCACATCTGAGTAGACTAGGCAGGCAGCAGGCTGTGTC
>JAQHUG010000089.1:1890952-1919451 GCA_028555095.1 Dicrostonyx torquatus | reverse complement strand
TCTCTCTCTCTGTCAGCTATGATCACCATCTGAAGATACCGGGTTTCCAGCACAGACAGGAGCCCGATATCAGTCTGTCCCATGACTGTGCAGTCTCAGCACGCATGCACATACATGTGCACACACACAGCAGAACCATGGCTGCCTTGCCTTAGGCCTTCTCTCATCAGTCTGTACTTAACTTTGATTCTATCTTCAGCCTCACAGTGGCTCATCCCACAACACGGTACCAACCACAGCAGCTCCCACTTCTTACCTAGGCCTGTGTGCGGCTCAGGCTCACACTTCTCTACCCGTCACCTCCTCATAGAGTAACCTGTGCCTCAGCAGAACAAGAGCACAAAGTCAAGATGGAAGTTCTGGGTTCCTATCCTAACTCTGAGAGTCATGCTGTGTGGTTCTGAGTAACTTATTCAACCTCTCTGTCCCTCAGCCACCCTGAATCTACAATCGATATCAGTGCGGTCACCTTGTGAGACCTCACAGAGGACTGAGCGAATTGATATTTATATTTAGACCATCACCAAGCGTTTAATGGTTGTTCACAAATATAACCCCATCTTAAAGATGAAAAACTGAGGCCCGGAGAGTCTATCTCATAACCACAGAGCCTCACAGAAAAACAGAATAGATGAGAGCTGGGGCATAGGTGGAGGGGATCTGCTTCCTCAGGCCTGGTTCTGAGGTCCTTTGTGGCAGCTTGTCCCGGGTCCCTGGGTAAGATCGAGGAAGCCTCCACTGCCCAGACAGCCTGGTCTCTAGGGTTTCTGGTCTGCCCAGGGGGTCTGAAATCACACTGAGGCAGAAGCATAGCCATAAACTGTAATCTCAACAACGCCCTGAGCTGCTGGAAGGAGAGGAAATGTGGGAGGAGGAGGAAATGACAGCCCTGCCCATCAGGGCACGCCCCAAGAAGCCAAGAGAGAAACGAAACTCTCCTGGGGACACAGGTCAACATGGACCTGTACCAGTCACCAGCCAGTGCTCTGGACAAACTAGTGGCCCACAACCTGCAACCATCCCCTGAGTTCATGGCAGCGGTGCGGGGCGCTCTGGGGTCCCTGGACACCACCCTACGGAAGCAGGGAGCCCCAGGGTCACAGAGAGCAAGGGTAATAAGGATCGCCAAGGTGAGAGGTGGGACACCCCAAGATGGTCACCTGCTTGGTCTTCTGAGGGATGGGTCAGATGTTGCTTTAACCAGTCACTGTGGGAAACTGAGGCATCGAGATGCCAAGTAATGCATCCAGGGTAAGAGCCCGCCAGCAGCGCACAGGGTGGCCTGTTTGCTCCTATGCTCTCTTAAAGGTTCCCTCATTCATTCAACCCTAGGCCTGACACTGCCCAAGCCTCACAGCTCTGAGACTAGGGGATGACACTCATACCCACTGTGGTCCAGTCTTTGAAAAAATGCTAAGTAGCAGTGGACATGACCTGGTTAAGCCTGCACCAACTCCCTCAACCCTCACGGTTCCTGAGGGAGGGATTATTGCCAGCTTTATGAATGGGGAAACTGAGGCTGAAAGTGGTGAAGCTACTTCTCCAAGCCATAGTCTGTCACTTGAATGTTGTGACACTCTGAGTGTCTCTTTAAATGCTCAGAGAGCTGGGGAGACACACTGTGAGCTGCCTTAATCTGGGTAAACTTGGGGAAGTGGGGGCATCATGGGAACCTGGGGGTGGGCAGTGAGTTTAGAGATTGTCCTGAGTAGATCTCAGGTCCCTGGCCAGTTCCTGAGGCGACATCCTAGCTGAAGATGTGCAAGGAGTCTTGGGCCCTGGGAGATGCGGAGCTCACCTCTCCCTCTCAGGTGGAGAAGGGGGGATGGGAGCAATGTGTCTCCCTCCTCCTAGACCCCAAGGGCTAACTGAGGCACAAACCCACACAGGTCACTCCAGGAACCAATGAATCTCCTGAGCTTCCTTACTGAGTCTAGGGAAGGGGGCATTTACAAAAGGGGAACTTACCTTCAAAAGCCAAACTGGGAAGTCTTCACTCAGCAGGGGCAAGGCCTTCTGGAAACTGCACAGAGCCACAGATCCACACCTACACAGCCTTCCCAGCCTATCTACCCTAGTCCTCCCCAGGCCATGTGCAATTAGGGCAGAATCACACACAGCAGGTGTTAGGGAGTAGCTGGGTACACAGGTGAGCGTCCATTGTGGACATAAACAGCCAACAAGCCCAGCTGTGGTGATCTGTTGCACACAAGCCCAGCGGAGCTCCCCAAGATGGCAGTTGTTTGGCTCTGAGGATTGTTTTTGTACAGTACAGGGTTATGAGGGACCCTGCAGGGCAGTAGCCGAAGGCTCTCTAGAAAACCCCCACAGGACTTCAAGACTGACATCCACCTGTGGCTTCTGACAACTCTGTCTCTGAGAGAGGAAGGTCAGCTCCAGTTCCAAGG
Source organism: Dicrostonyx torquatus (assembly GCA_028555095.1). Lineage (NCBI taxonomy): Eukaryota > Metazoa > Chordata > Mammalia > Rodentia > Cricetidae > Dicrostonyx > Dicrostonyx torquatus. The sequence continues at coordinate 1,917,043 of JAQHUG010000089.1, read as the reverse complement.
CCCACACTGAGGTTCAGGGGCATCTCTCTCCCACTGAAAGGGCTCTTGGAATGCTGCAGTTCCCAGCTTGGCCAAAAAGTCAAGACGGAAGGCACAGGGTTGGGAGTGACAGACCTCGGGATCAATGTCTCAGGTGACCAGCAGTCCCAGGAGCCTCTGCACTGCAAACTGCCTGTCCTGTGGGACACAGTTACCTGCTCTGGAAAGTGAATATTTCAGATCTATCATGGCCCTCAGGACTGAGGTTAGGGAGGTGGGCCACCACAGGCCACCACAGACCACCACCACCAGGCTAGAAATTTTCTTTTCAATCCCACAGAGAGGACAGGGGTAGAGGTGGAAGGAACAGGGTTCATGGGTCAAAGCCTCTTTAAACTCCCCATGGTATGGGTTTGAAAACCAAAATTGAATCCAATGCACTACAGGAGGAAAAAGACCCTCTCCCTGCGTCACTCGGGACAGCTGAAACCTCGGTCTCTTCTTTTGACTTGACGAAAGGGAGATGAAAGTATCCCTCCCTGTTTGCCCACCTTTTCCCTGGTGAGGTGAGGGTACCTTCGTCTGAACATCCTTAGGGAGGGTGAGATGCTCACTTGTGAGACTGGAAGTCCCTCCACACAGCAGTGAGGGGCCTGGAGTCATTGTTGTGAAGACAAGGGCCTCAGACTGGGTTGGGACCTGTACCTCAATCTGATTCTCGTCCTGTGGTCAGGCTCAAGCGCCTGTATCTGCCACCATACGTGGCCACACCAGGATGGCTGTGTGCTGGGAACTGATAACATGTGGCAGATATAGGGCACAGGGCATGGAAGTCTCCTTCCTGGGTCCTCAGGCCGGAGATCAAACCAGCAGAAACACTAGGCTTGTCACAGCACACTTCTATACTTGCTGCCACAGTGAGCGTGGACTCACTGGACCACACTTGGTTCAGTTTTGAAAGGACTGGGAATGGAGCCTGGAGGGACAGCTCAGTGGTTAAAGCATTTGCCACACAAGCATGGGGGCTGGAGTTCAAATCCCCAGAGACCACATAATCCCAGTCTCTGAAGGGGGAGACAGGATCCTCAGAGCAAGCAGGCCAGCAAGACTAGCCATATTGGCGAGAGCTGGGTTTGATCCAGGGACCCTGCCTCAGTGAGTAAGGTGGAGGAGTGACCAGGGATGATTCCTGACATCAACTTAGTGCATCCCTAGGCACACACATGTCCACATGCACGTGTGCCCACACATTGCAAATATGCACACATGTGAAAATGGAAAAGGGGACTGCAGAGACGGCTAAGCGGGGAGGTCAGAGTTCTGGCTGTGTTTTGCAGAGGACCTGGGTTCAATTCCTACCACCCATGTGGCAGCTCCCAACTGAATGTAATTTCAGTTCCAAAGGACCCAGCACTCCTCCTCTTGGCTCTGTGGGCACCGGACACACATGCACCACACATACGTATGTATAAGCAAAACACTCATACACACAAAATAAAAACCTTTTTAAAAAAGAAAAGGAAAAGGTGGGGGCTGGTGCCCAGCATCAAATAACAGCCACAAGTTTACAGATTAAAGTCACTACTTCCAGAGTTCAGGTCTGGCTGCCGTGAGCAGGACCCGGGTTCTGCTGCCTCCTCAGCCCACAGGGCCCAGCCAGTCCTTCAGGATCCCCAGCTGTCTTTTCTCTTCACAGGGAGGAGCCTATGCCCGGGGCACAGCTCTCAGGGGTGGCTGTGATGCCGAACTCGTCATCTTCCTCAACTGCTTCAGGAGCTTTGGGGACCAGAAGACCGGACGCACAGAGACCCTGGGTGCCATGCGGGCGTCACTAGAGTCCTGGGGACACCATCCTGGGCCTGGACTGACCTTTCAGTTTTCTGAGCCAAAGGTGGCTGGCGTCTTGCAGTTCCGGCTGATGTCAGAAGATCAGGCAAACTGGATGGATGTTAGCCTGGTGCCTGCCTTTGATGTGCTGGGTGAGGGATCCTCGGCCTGATTCAGAGTTGGAGGTGCCATTGTTTGGAGAAAGATAGGTCATTGCATTCTGACCTTCCACCCACTTGCTGTGTGACCTAGGAAGGCCCCTAGCCCTCTCTGAGCCTTAGTTTCTTGCCTAAATGTATCCAGTTTAGACACCACAAGAGTCGGGATGGCCTAGTCCTGCCTGTCTGTGGTCCTGAGCTCAGTTCTTCTCCCTCACCGGGCAGCTCTGACTTCCCTCAGCCCTGAAAACTAAGACCTATGTGAACAAGGGGCTGATGAAAACGTTCTCTTTATGAGAATTTTGAATTCTCAAACATGTTCTAGCTAGGCTATGACTTATTCTAAAATGCGCCTCCATCTGCAGCTGAGAGTGAGGACAGCTGCAGGCCATTGGTCACCTGATCTCTACTGTGACCACAACAGCCAGGCCCCCAGCATCTCTGACTTAGCTGGACACTCCTCTCTGTTCAGCCACCTTGAACCCCATTCTTCCTCAAGCCAACTGCCCTCCCAGGGACAGGCTGAGCTCAGTGCCCAGTGTCCTTCCTAACCCGCTCCCTCGCTGCCCCCAGGACAGCCCCGCTCTGGAGTCAAACCCACACCTGAGGTGTACTCCTCCCTCCTCAGCAGTGGCTGCCGGGATGGGGAGCACGCAGCCTGCTTCACAGAGCTCCGAAGGGACTTTGTGAACACTCGTCCAATCAAGCTTAAGAACTTAATCCTGCTGGTCAAACACTGGTACCGCCAGGTGAGGCCGCTTGGCTGGGTCCCGCCTGCAGACTGGTTGTTTATCTTCTTAGTGACCGTTTTTATTGTCTTTCTAGGACGCACTTGCTATGTTCTTTGTCTATGGTTTTCTTTTGTGAGCTGACTTCTTGTTGGTTCACTCATACTCTTTACATATTATGGATGTTGATTCTTATTTACTTATAGTAATGTGAATGTGTTCTCCCGGTCTGTGGATTGTCTTTTTGTTGTCTTTGAGAGCCATTTGTCACTGGAAATAGTTGAATTTGAATGTCACCAGGCATATGAATTTCTTTGTTGGGGTCTGACACTCATTTCTTCTCGTTCCCTTATGTCAATCTGAAACTCCACAGGCAGATGAGAAAAATGAGAGGGTGGGAGCTGGGTCCTGGGGTAAGTGGATGAATGCCCTAGGCTCAGGCTGTGGGGTGCTGTGAGCCCCAGCTCTGTCCCCCTCACAGAGCCAAGCCCTCGTTGCTCTTCACAGGTGCAGATGCAGGAGACCACGACGGCCACGAGGGCCACGCTGCCCCCTAGTTATGCCCTGGAGCTGCTGACTATCTTTGCCTGGGAGCAAGGCTGCGGGAAGGACAACTTCAGCCTGGCCCAAGGGCTCCGCACCGTCCTGGCCTTGATCCAACAGAACAAGGACCTCTGTATTTGCTGGACGGAAAACTACGGCTTCCAGGACCCTGTGGTTGGGGAGTTCTTGCGAAGGCAGCTTAAGAGACCCAGGTATCTCCTCAGCTTCCCCTGCCCACTCTCCTGTCACACGCACTAAGGAATGACAGTCCTGGGCAATTTGGGGAGGGGGTAGAAACAGAACCACACCCGGGGCTTATGTTGCTGCTCCTGTTGAACTGACATGTGACATACATACAGTGATGACAGTTCACACCTGTGAAGCCACCGCTCAGGCCACAGAATATGTCCAGCATGCCAGTAGCCTCCCCCCGGGCAGCAGCACCCACAGGTATCCCTGCTGTGACTTCATCATCAGAGTCCCTCCTGCTCTTAAGTCACACTGAATGAAATCTGGTGGCTTGCATGCCCTCTTGGGTCTGGCTCCTCTTCACATTAAGTCTTTGAGATCCAGCCATACAGTTGCTGCTCACTCTTTCTTGGTTGATGTGAACCCCTCCTTTGTGTGAATTATCATGATACGAGCTGCATTCTGCTCGTTGGGGACTTGGGGCTTACAGACAGTTGTGTGTGTGTCGGTATGTATGAACCAAATAAATGTACACACCTAGAGCCGATATTGCAAATCATGGGGTGGGAACTAGAGTCCCTGGGGGCGAACCCTGTTTGCTACCATGTACCTCTGCTACACAGCCAGATGTCTTAGTTATCTTCTGTGAAGAGACACCAAAGCATTTAATTGGGGATCACAGTTCCAGAGGTTGGGAGCAGGCAGGCAGGCAGGCATGGTGCTGGAGTAGTAGCCGAGAGCTCATATCTGACCCACAGGCAGGAAACAGAGAGAAGGAGAGAGAGAGAGAAGGGGAGACTAACTGGGAACCAAGTATTTAAATGTTGTAAGTCTATGAGGACAGTTCTCATTCAAACCACCACACGAGTTCTGGACCTGGCTCAGCAAAGCAGGCGATGTCACCCTTACACAAATGAAAAACTGCAGGCTGGAGGAAGGAGGTCTCTGCCCTGGACATGAACTGAAAAAGACAAACCGGGCTGGATACCAGGTCTGCCCTAACTCTGACCCTTCTCACTGTTCAGAGCCTTGTTCTCTCTGAAATTGCAGGCCTGTGATCCTGGATCCAGCAGACCCGACTTGGGACGTGGGCAATGGGACAGCCTGGCGTTGGGACGTGCTGGCCAAAGAGGCTGAGTCCTGCCTTAATCAACAATGCTTCTTGCAGGCATCTGGAGTCCCTGAGCGGCCTTGGGAGGGGCTGGTGAGTGAGAGAACACCAGGGCTCCCAGGCTTGACGCTAATGTGCCAGGGGCTGTGGGATGCAGCAGCGGGGGCAATGGGAGTATCACCCAGCTCAGGTTTTGGGGAAGAGCACCTGGGGCTGTCTATGGTGTCCCCCCCTCTCTGGGTATTTCCGTCCACCTATCTTCTCATCTGGGCATCTGTCCTACTCTATACCAAGACCCACATCTCCCTTGACTCTCTCCCCGCCCCAAGCCTCAGTCACCTCAGCTGTGATCAGAGGGGCTGAGAGAAAGGCTGGGTGGCGAGACAAACCTCAGTTCTAGCTAATAAGGCTCAGTCACCCCCTTCCAGGGCCTGCCATGTGCTGGCATCTTGGGTTTGGGCCACCCCATCCAACAAGACAACCCAGACCACAACGCTGTGCATCCAAGGATAGGCGTGCAGCCTTCACATCCAGCTCCAGTACTGCTGGATCCAGCCACAAAGGTCCCTGCCATGCCAAACACAACAGCCTATAAAACCAGCGAGAACCTCGAAGAGGCAGCACCTCCAAGAACTGTTCATGAAACAGTGTCAAAAGTCTCAAGTCTCGTTTCCATCACCCAGAGCACAGCATCCTTAAGTGTGCCTCCAACCAGCATCTCCACCGATGCTGTGATGGCCCCAGATCTGTCACGGATCCCCAGCAAGGAGCTGGACTCCTTCATCCAGAACCACCTGAGACCGAGTCCCCAGTTCCAGCAGCAGGTGAGGCAGGCCATTGACACCGTCCTGCGCTGCCTCCGGGAGAAGTGTGTGTACAAAGCCTCCAGGGTCAGCAAGGTGAGTCCTAAGGTGAAGGTGCCACAGGGATGCCCCCAGGGAACCATGGTGCCCAGGGAAACTGGATGTCCTTGGAGGTGTGGTTTGCTGGCTGGGTGTTAAAGTGGAGCTGCATCCTAATCCAAGCTGGAAATACTGCAAATCAAAACTACGTTTATAACTTTAGGTATTTACCGTATGTCCTATGTCATGGCTAGCCTGGATTGCCCTCCCTGTGTTCCCACGCTTGCAGAAGCCAATGTTGGGCACATTAATCTAGCATGGTGGCCATCCAAAGCCAAGCCAGCTGAGCTGAGGACCATTGTAGGTTTAAGTAACTGTTTTTGCTTTGGTTTTGTTTTCTCTTTATTTATTCTTTTTTAAAATTTATTTTATGTTTGGATTTTTCACATATTTTCAGTGAGGGATTTTCTACATTGTGTCGGTCTATGGTCATGACAACAGACCTGGAGGCAGGCCCCACTAATACAACTCAATTCTTGAAACTCCTCAGGGTTGAGCCCCAGATCTGGGCTGAGGTCCCAGATACAACATCAGCGAAAGCCACATCCTAGGATGCTGGCATAACTCCCAGTTCCTGGAGAGTCCAAGGTCTGAGCTGCATTTTCCTCCACAGGGTGGCTCTTTCGGCCGTGGCACGGACCTCAGGGGTGGCTGCGATGTGGAGCTTGTCATCTTTTACAAAGTCCTCAGGGACTTCAAGGGCCAAAGGTCCCAACAAGCAGAGATCCTGTGTGATGTTCGGACCCAGCTGCAGTCCTGGGGTCAGGAGCCGGTGCCTGGACTGAGGCTCCAGTTCACTGAACAGAATAGACCCAGCGCTCTGCAACTCCGGCTGATGTCCACGGACCTCAACAGCTGGGTGGACATCAGTGTGGTACCTGCTTTCGATGCTGTGGGTAAGAGAGTGGTGGGACCCCAGGGGACCAGGGGCCGCAGAACAGGAGTACCTGCCATACTCCTTGAGATTCACCAAGCACTGAAAATCTCTCCAGGAAATCTTGAAGCAAACCTTGCCCAGAACCAGTCACCCATACAGCTCTTTGAATATTGTCTCCCTGTTTCTCTCTTCTCTGCCCCCAGACCATCTGCCCCATTTCTGCTGTTCTCTTGATTTCTCCACTCATTTTTATTTTAAACTGGATCTTGATATGCAACCCAGGCTGGTTTCAAATATGCCATCCTCCTACCTCAGCTTCCCAAGTCTTCTGGGATCATAGGTGTGTAAGTGTAGGTACAGTTTTGAATTGTTATTTCTTTGTAATTTTTATTTTATATGTATGATAGCATTTGCCTGTGTGCTACATGCTTGCAGTACCTGTAGGAGCCACAAGAGAGTGTCAGGTTCCCCAGGACTGGAGTTACAGAAGGTTGTGAGCCACCAGGAATCAAACCCAAGTCCTCTGCAAGAACAAGTGTGTATAGCTACGGTGCCATCTCTCCAGTCCCGTTTCCAGTCATTAAAGTGCTAAATCCCCCATCCTTGCAACACCCCCTCTATCCTGGGGAACCACTTCTTCATCTGTGATTTGTTACTGAGAGCCCCACAGGTAGATGGGTCATTCTTCTCATCTACTGAGCCATCTCTCCAGCCTCATGAACCCCTTTTACGGGTGAGAAAGCCAAGACCCAAAGGGGTGGTACACGCAGTCTGGATTCAAACCCAGACTTGTCTCGCTCCAGAACTCATTGCAGAGTTAGGGGGAGGTAGTGAAAATTGGGAACCAGGTGGCATATGCCTACAATCCCAGCACTTGAGAGGCTAAGGCAGGAGGGTTGCTGCAAGTTCCAGGTCAGCCTGGGTTATGTCTTGCATCAATAAGACAGATTACTAGTTCTGACGTTATTCGATTTTTAGCTCACGGCTGGCGGTGGTGTTGACTCACTGATGCGGAGCTTAATTACACCAGTAACCGTGCCTGGGTGGGCTGGTGGCTCGCTCCTGTTCTGTACTTCTGTAGGGCAGCTGAACTCTGGCGACAAACCTCAGCCGCAGGTGTACTCCTCCCTCCTCAGCAGCGGCTGCCAGGCCGGGGAGCACGCAGCCTGCTTCGCTGAGCTCCGAAGGGACTTTGTGAACAATCGCCCAGTCAAGCTTAAGAACCTGATACTGCTGGTCAAACACTGGTACCGCCAGGTAAGCACCCCTCCCCCTCCCGGGAAGCCGCCACTGTCACGGCTGTCACCTCCAAGTGCCTACAATGGTCCCCATCACCACCTCTTTTCAAGTTGTGCCGCACCCTAGCAGCTTCTAGAACCTTCTCTTCTGAAGGCCAGCTCGCATTCATGCCACTGACAAGAACAAAAATCAGCTCTCCCCTCAGAGAGGATAAAAGTATAACCTGGACTGGAATACGAGCAACCAGGTTTAGGTCACCAAATTCCAGGTTCCATGGGGACAGTTTCATGACATTTTATGGTAAGAAGAATAAAGAAAGCCTGAGCCAGGCACACACTTTTAATACCAGCACTCAGGAGACAGAGGTAGGCGGATCTCTGTAAGACTACATAGAGAGACCCTGCCTCAAAAATGCTACAAAAAGAAAAGTCATAAATCAAACAGTTCTGAAATACAGCGGTGGGTAACAGCAAACAGGGTTAGCGCTGCTATAGCCTCCTATGCTGTTGATCACAGTTTAGCCTTTGGGCTGGTGGACACTAGTTATTAAATCCAACACATCCCGAAAGGCTCTGTGGAACAATCATAAGGATGCCAAGTCAGACCCAGAGTCGGGCAAGGGCGCTAGAGATAAACCCCGGTCATGGACCTGCAGCGTCCCAACCTCCTCGGAGTCACAGATCTGGTCAGTGCAGCAGCTCTGTAGGTGGACCTCAGTCCACAACCACTGTGTGTTCGACATGCACCTGCCAGAGCCCGCGTTTGCCGCCTGTGGGTGATGAGGTACTATGATGGACAGATTGCAGCCCCCGTTCCCATAGAGCTCCTCGTCTGGGCTCCCCGACTCACGTCTGACCTGGGACAAGTCACAACCCTCCTCCAGATCTCAGTTTCCCCAATCTGTAAAACACAAAGTATCATCCGGGGTGTCTCTGCGACCTGATTCTCTGAGGTTCTGTTTTACACCCCCTGTCTCTTCCCAAGCCCCAAGAACCAGATTCCAGGTGGCCACACTGACTGATCTCTGCTTGGGTGACAGGTTGCCTCTCGAGATAAAGGAGGAGAGACAGCAGGCGCTGCTCTGCCCCCAGCCTATGCCCTGGAGCTCCTGACAATCTTTGCCTGGGATCAAGGCTGTGGGAAACCGGGGTTCAGCATGGCTGAAGGCCTGCGGACCATCCTGAGGCTGGTCCAGCAGCATCGGTCACTCTGTGTCTACTGGACAGTCAACTACAGCCTACAGGACCCGGCCCTCAGAGCGCATCTTCTCAGCCAGCTTCAGAAAGCCAGGTGCACACTCCCCAGCGCCCGCCTCAGTGCCATCGTCCACCTCCCTCCTGGAGTCTGGGTACCCGGGAGGAGCCAGGGTGGGCTTTGGATCACCCATCCCACCCTCCCCACTTGCCTCTGCATTCTGATGAGGACGCAGGTACATTGGATGCCCCAGAGGACTCCAGAGCCCGTTTGATTAGCACAGTTAAATGTCATTAGAGTCAAGGGCCCAAGAGCTCTCTGATTGAGGCTCCATCAATGTTCCTTTAGGTCCCTCCCAGCTGCTCATCACTGACTGTACTTCCCCACCGCCATCTGCTTTGTCCCCAGACCTCTAGTCCTGGACCCTGCAGACCCCACCTGGAACGTGGGCCAGGGCAGCTGGGAACTGTTAGCTCGGGAGGCAGCAGCTCTGGAGTCACAAGTTTGCCTTCAGAGCGGAGATGGGACTCCTGTGCCACCCTGGGATGTGATGGTAAGAGATGGTGCCCTGGGGCCACTGCGATGACCTGGTGGGTAAAGAGCTTGACCACAAGGTCGACAACCTGAGTTCAGCTCCGAGAACCCATGTGGAGGTGGAAAGAGGGAACTGACCCCACCAAGTTGTCCTCTGACCTTCACAGGTGATCCGCACGCACACAAACACACACACACAACACCTGTGCGAGCATCGTATGCCACATAATAAATGTTAATAAATGTTATTTTTTCTTTTTCTTTTTCTTTTTTTTCTTTTTTTTGGTTTTTCGAGACAGGGTTTCTCTGTAGCTTTGGAGCCTGTCCTGGAACTAGTTCTTGTAGACCAGGCTGGTCTCGAACTCACAGAGATCCGCCTGCCTCTGCCTCCCGAGTGCTGGGATTAAAGGCGTGCGCCACCACCGCCCGGCATGTTTTTCATTTTTTAAGGAGACAGGACACCGGGGTGGTGGGCTCACTGGGGTGGTGAGCACTGTAGGCTCCCCTCCAGGTCTCTTGATGCCAGGATGCACCTCCCCAGTCTCTATGAATGCTGACGGTGACAGCTGCCCTTCTCTGGAGAGCTGACCTCAGCCTGTGCCCTGGTGACACTCAGAAACAATGAACTGCCTTTATATGGGGTTCAGCCCCCACCCCCGAGCTCCCTGAGGCCCAAGCCTGTGCCTGGCTGAAGCCCGGGTTCTCATCCTGTCCACCCTCTGCTGCCTCCCTGTCCTTGTTGGCTTCCTGTGCTGGGATAAACACCATGACCAACAGCGTCCTGAGGAGGGGACAGTATTTGGCTTACACTCGCACTTCACAGTTCACGGCTGAGGGAAGACAAGGCAGGAACCTGGAGGCAGGAGCTGAAGCAGAGGCCACGGAGGAGTGCTGCCCACTGGCTTGTTCCTTGTGGTTTGCTCAGACCAACCAGCACTGCCTGTGCAGAGGTGGCACCACCTGCAGTGGGCTGGGCCCTCCCATGTCAATCATTTTTCAAGAAAATGCCCACAGGCTTGCCTATGAGCCAATGCAAGGGTGGCATTTTCTCAGCTGAGGTTCCCTCTTCCCAGATGACTGTGGCTCTTGTCAAGTTGACAAACCTAAACAGCAGCATCCTCCCCATGCCCCATCTCTATGTAAGACCCTAGTTAAATATTCGGGCTTTGCACTTGGAGAAGAAAACCCAAGACATAAGCCACCTGCAGATTCTGTCTTAATCCATTTGTGTGGCTGTAGAAAAGACATGAAGCCAGGCAACTCTGTAGGGAAGGTGGTTCAAGGTGATAGTGGTGGCACAATGGATGGTGTTGCCGCTGGGGTAGTGTGTGCCGAAGGAACACATCATGCTCCAAGACAAGATGCCACAGGGCTACGTAGGGCCAGGCTGGCTCTTGCCACATCTCCCTGTCAGAATTCACTCAGGATTCCCTGAGCACTATCTTAACTCCACCCTGAGGCACATTCTGCAAGGCTCCACCTTAAAGACACCCTCGCCCCACTAAGGACCCAGCATGCAATGCACGAATCTTTGAAAAACAAATCAAACTTAGGCCACAGCCAATACAATCTTACTCCATTGGCTTAACACACAAGATCCACTAAGATGGGGAGGGAAAACTGAGGCTTCATGTCAGTGGTAGAAACAGATCTAGAGCTCAGGCCCCTCTGTGCTACTTCAGGACACACCAGTCAGAGGGGAAGGACCGTGGGTGCAGGAGACGTGGGAGACCATGGGAGCAGCATCGTTCCTCCCTGGCATCCTGCTTCAGCCAGCCCTGCCCATTTCTCTCTACAGCCAGCCCTTCTTCAGCAGACCCCAGCTGCGGACCTGGACAAGTTCATCAGCGAATTCCTCCAGCCCGACCGCCACTTCCTGACTCAAGTAAAGAAAGCCGTAGACACCATATGCTCCTTCCTGAAGGAAAACTGCTTCCGGAATTCTCCCATCAAGGTGCTCAAGGTGGTTAAGGTGAGGCCTGGCAGCTGCAGGGGAGGAGACTCCCGTGGCCTGGACCCCTCTCCAGCCACCTCATGGGCTCTAGTGATGTCCATGTCCACAGCAAGGGAACAAGGTGGCTGATTCAGCTGGAGAGCAGTCTGCTTACAGGCACAGCGTGATCCAGGGACAACCACAGGGCACCAGGGCTGGCTGTTCTCTCTGGCTCTTGGATCTGCCTTTATCTTTATTTTAAACTAAAAACACAAGAAATTTATCAACAACCCTAATGACAGTCCGTCATCTGATTTCCGTACAAATCTCCAAGACTGGCTTGACTGTGTATGTCTTCCTATGTGGCAGCCCTTGGGAGTGCTAAACCTCCAGAAAGGGGGATTCTCTTTTCTTGGAGAGCATGTTGCTGGCAGAGAACTTAACTGGCATACAGGAATCCCTGGGTTCCATCCCCAGCACTGCGTGGACTTGGCATCATGGAGACTGCCTGTGATACCCAAACTTCAGAGTAGAGAGAAGACCACCCTCAAGTTCTCTGGTCAGTCAGCACAGCTAGATGGTGAGCTCCAGGCTCAGCGAGACCTTGTCTCAGAATAATAATAGAGATTGTTGGAGACAACAGTGTCGACCTCTGACCTCCACATGCACAAACACACACACACACACACACACACACACACACACACACACAGTCTGTGGGATATCAGAGGGCACTCAGGGCTCAAGCAACCTTCCCTGTCCTCCCCAGGGCGGTTCTTCTGCCAAAGGCACGGCTCTACAAGGGCGCTCGGATGCCGACCTTGTGGTGTTCCTCAGCTGCTTCCGCCAGTTCTCTGAGCAAGGCAGCTGTCGGGCAGAGATCATCTCGGAGATCCGGGCGCAGCTGGAGGCGTGCCAGCAGAAGCAGAAGTTCGATGTCAAGTTTGAGATCTCCAACAGGAAGAATCCCCGAGTGCTCAGCTTCTCGCTGACATCCCAGACACTGCTGGACCAGAGCGTGGACTTTGACATGCTGCCAGCCTTCGACGCCCTCGGTGAGGTTCCCGGACACAGGCAGAGTGGTTACAGGCACAGTCCTATCCACGTCACAGGCATGGGAGATGTGGAGATTGAGCACAACTTTTCTGTCCTGTGTGGCAAGACCCCACTTTTGGTTCCCACAAAGATGCTGGGTGAGGGGCTGAGGACCTGGCCTGGTGGTCAAGAGCACATACTGTTCTTGCAGAGGACCTGTCTTGGCTACCGTTCTATTGCTGTGACAAGACACCATGACCAAGGCAGCTCTTATTTTTAAAAAAGCCTTTAATTGGGGGCTTGCTTACAGTTTCAGAGAATTAGTCCATTGTCATCATAGAGGGGAGCATGGCAGCAGGCAATGCTGGAGAAGCAGCTGAGAGTTTACATCCTGATCCTGGGCGTGGGGGAGCGGGGGAGCTGGAGTGGGTGTTTGAAACCTCAAAGCCTCCTCCAACAAGGCCACACCTTCTGATCCTTCCCTAACAGTCCCACCACCTGGTGGCCAAGCATTTTAATATATAAGGCTGTGAGGGGACGTTCTCATTCAGCCCACCATGGGACCCAAGTTCAGCCTCCAGTGAAGAAAAAAATAAAGAAAGGAAAGGACATGGCTGCTCCTAGGAGAGGGAGTTTGTTGTAAATAAAACAGAGAACACAGTCAGAGACAGGGACATCTGGGAGAGTTCAGAGTGGACTTGACCAGGCTGAACTGGGTCATGTGGGAGAGGGAAAAGGGAAGAGATGGGGAGAGGGGAGTCAGGTACAGCAGCCAGGACGCCAAAGGTACAAAAAAGTTGGGTAAACAAAATGTCTGGATTATACAGGAAAGAGCCCCTCCCTGGGGGGGGAAGGACAGCCCCAGTCCCCTGGGCTGGAGAGGGTAGAGGGTGGGGTGTGCCAGCCATACCCTACAACAGGTAGGAACTGGGGATTCTTGGAGAACCTGGAGGTCGGGTCCACTTTGATATGTTAAGTAGGCACCTCGGTCTTCTGCCCTGGGATTTGAATCTTAACCTGGAGCACCCACATACTGGGTAAGACAGGCAGGCATCTAGATCCTATGTGGGCTCTGGTTCTACTTGCATGAACTGGTCTGATCTGCTTCTGCCTACCCCCTGCCCCCTGCAGCCCTGGTGCCTGAAGAAGGCTTTTTGTCTAATGACTCCTGGAGCCCCTTCCCTGAGTGGGCTGAGAGGGCATCGGAGGGGGTTAGAGACACCACACCCTAGGCTGACTCTCAGTCAAGACTTTCTCTATGGTGGGCAAGCAGGTGGTTGGAAAAAAGCTGGGCAAAGAACTCCACTCTCATGAGGGCTTTAAGATGGGCCATGCCACGCTTATGCCCTCACTAAAACACTGGTAACCTCCCAGTGGGTCTCAGATCACCCTTAGACAAGGGATACTTCGGGTCTCTCAGACCAGCTTTGTAAGCTGGCTTACCCAGGCTCCCTAGAAGACAGTGACTCTAACCTTTTCCCACTGTGCAGGCCAGCTGAGGCCCGGCTCTAGGCCTGATCCCCAGGTCTACAAAGACCTAATCCACAGCTACAGCAATGCAGGGGAGTTCTCTACCTGTTTCACAGAGCTGCAGCGTGACTTCATTAGCACCCGTCCCACCAAACTCAAGAGCTTGATCCGGCTGGTGAAGCATTGGTACCAACAGGTTAGGCACAGGGGCCATCCGTCACCCAAATTTCCACACGCACACTCACAGCGATGCTGGGTCCTAGAAACTGTGTCCCGAGTACTTTCCTTGGAGGAGATGGTGGGAGCGGAGGGAGCATAAGAGGAGGGGTGTGTGTTTGGCCATAAGCAAGTGTGTGAGGTCAGTCGCATTCCACCCAGAGGACCTTGGTTTGTGTGTCCATAAAGCAGGGTCGAGCCAGGTCTGGTGCAGGCTTGTCATCTCAGCTATGTAGGAGGCTGAGGTAGAAAGATTGAAAGGTCAGGGCTAGCCTGGGCACCAGAGTGAACGTGAGGATAGTCTGGCCAACTCAGCAAGAACCTGTCTCAAATGATAGGTAACTGGCATGCTGGGATGCAGTTCATGGAAAGGGGCTGATAAGAGCCTTGCCTGGAATGCGTGAGGCCCAAGCCCCATCCCCAACACACACACACACATACCCCCCCAAGACTGGAGCTAACAAATTGTGTCTCTGTGCCAAAAGTTGATGCCTGGCCAGTCGCCTGGCACACAATGGTGCTCGGTTAAGCTTTAGGGGTGCATCTGTCAATCCCTGGAGCCCCTCTGACCACCAGGTGAGGCATTAGCTGTTGTGTTGCCAACATGGACCGGCTCATCTGCTTTCTCTTGCTTCCCCAGTGCAACAAGATGGTCCAGGGGAAGGGCTCCTTGCCACCCCAGTACGGACTGGAGCTCCTGACCGTGTACGCCTGGGAGCAGGGCAGCCAGAATCTCCAGTTCAACATGGCGGAGGGCTTCCGCACTGTGCTGGAGCTGGTTGGCCAGTACCGCCAACTGTGCATCTATTGGACCGTCAACTACAATGCCGAGGACAAGGCCATCGGTGACTTCCTGAAGTTGCAACTTCAGAAGCCCAGGTTTGGTCACCCCAGACTCCTCTACCTCGGACCCACAATATCCACTTCTGCCTCCCTATTGGCAGAAGATGGAAGGGCAAGGCCCGCTCTCAGGAACTGGACAACTCCCCAGAGTAGGACTTTTAGTGCCTGAGGAGAGAGTCACTCAGTTTCACGGCCACCTGTAAATATGGTTGTCAGACGAAATAGATGCAAGACTCCAAGTTCAATTCAAGTGCAGACAAATCAGATAGCATGCTAGTCTGAGTGACCCTCATGCAAGATTTGGGCCATACATGTGCATTTTATGTTTAATGTGAGAGCTGGGACATGGCTTAGCTGACGAAGGGTTTGCCCAGTGTCCATCCCCATGACTGCATGAACTGGGCTTGGTGGTTCACAGCTGTGTACTTCCACTCATGCGGAGGTCGGGGAGGACTGGGATTCCAGAGTCATCCTTGGCTACAAAACCAGTTTAAGGCCAGCTTGGGCTATAGGAGACCTGAAAAAGAAAAAGAAAAGAAAAGTATCCAGCCATGACACACATCTGTAATCACGAACATTCACGAGGCTGAGGTAGAGGGCGTGAAGAGATGGCTCAGCAGTTAAGAGCACTGGCTGCTCTTGCAGAGACCTAGGTTCCATTCCTGGCACCCACACGGTTGCTTGTGACTACCTATTCCAGTTCCAGGGGGCTTCCATGCACCAGACATGTTTGTGTACAGACATACATGCAGGCAAAGCACTGGTACACATAAGAGAACAAAATGAAACCATGAGGCTGGGGGTAGAAGGGCTTCAAGCTCAAAGCCTGCCTGGGCTGCATTATGAGAATCCCGCCTCAAACTCCAAGCGCATCTGTGATTCCACGGAAACTAGGATGCAACTGGGCATCTGATGTTCTCACTCTTTACACCTGGCAACTTCTCATCAGCAGCCTTCGGGTTATGCAAGCACGTGTCATCCTTCACCGTCACGCCCACCTCTGAAATGGGGACAGAGATAAGCAGGATTGTCCCCGAAGCTCATGTTAAACTGACCATTTGCAGTGTGTCCTGAGAAAGGGTCTGATGTATGATATATATTAGCTGATGATGTCTGCCATGGATGCTGGGAGGGACAGAATCAGGGCTGTACTCGATTAGCAATGCCTGCTTCAAGGAGGAAGAGCGGCACTGTGAGTGGTTAGTAATGAACACAGCCTGAAGAAGTGGTACTGCTTTTCCCTCCTTTCTTTCCTTCCTGCCCTTTTAAGGATTTTATGTGTGTCATGTTTTGTCTGCTTATATGTATGTGCACTGTGTGTGCAGTGCCCATGGAGAAACTGGAGTTACAGAGGTTGTGAGCTGCCACCTGGTTGCTGGGAGCTGAACTCAGATCCCCTGGAAGAGCAGCCAGTGCTCTTAACTGCTGAGTGATCTCGCCAGTCCCCTCAGCCCTGACCCTTTAGAATACACTGTGTAGCCCAGATTGCTCCAAACTCACAATCCTCCTGCCTCTGCCTCCAGGGTGCTGGGATTATAGGCACTGCCACCACATCCCACTCCATATGCCTCTTCTCTTCTACCTCTGCCCTAGAGTGTGCACCTGGGGCACTGAGGAGCCCCAAGGTCCTGGCCCTGGCCCCTGTAGTGTTAGGTGAGAGTGGAGAACAGCCCAGCCAGTGTCGCAGGTGGACGCTGTGGGGATAAGACTGACCTTGGGTACAATTGCAGACCAATCATCCTGGATCCAGCTGACCCAACAGGCAACCTGGGCCGCAGTGCCCGCTGGGACCTGCTTGCCCAGGAGGCTGCAGCCTGCACATCTGCCCTGTGCTGCATGGACAAGGACGGCACTCCCATCAAGCCATGGCTGGTGAAGGTGAGAAGCATGTGAGGAAGACAAGAGCATCCTTTGGGGGAGGACATGGTCATGAGCAGATATAGTCCTCTCTGAGGGACGGGGACGGGACCCACCCATGGCCCCTGTACGTGTGTGGTCTCAACTCTGCAGAAATGCTAAGGTAACCAGCACGTCTTCCTTCCCACAGGCTTCTGTATGAATTCCAGAAAGATCAGTGGTCACATCGGCTGAGAGAAATGACACCAACCCTCAGTATGGGAGACTTGGAGTATTGGGCCAGATGTGTGTGTGTGTGTGTGTGTGTGTGTGTGTCTGTGCATATGTCTGTGTGTGTCTGCATGTATATACGTCTGTGTCTGTTTGTCTGTGCATGTCTACATGTGTTCTGTCTGTATGTATCTGTGTATATATCTGTGTCTGCATGTGTGTTTGTGTGTGTCTATGTGTGTCTGTGTGTCTTAGTGTGTATCTGTGTGTGACTTCATGTGTATGTATATGTATGTTTGTGTGTATATGTGCACATGTATATATATATATGCATGTGTCTGTGTGTATGTGTGTGTATGTATGATGTGTCTGTGTATGCTCCCTCACACCGTCTCCCATCTATTGCTGGCTCACCCACCACCCTCTCATTCCTCCCCCATTTACCCACCTAGTGGAGCTTCATTGACCCCTACTTTGATCACCCCAGTGTCCCTGACTCCCATTCTAGGCACCCTAGGATCCAGACATCTCAGGCTCTGCCAGTCTGCTGTTCAGCTCCCACTGTGCCCTGCCCCCACCCCCACAGTTACACCCAGGAGCAGCCCAGCCCTACCAAGAAGCCACGCTCCTCTCTGGTATCCCTCCACCTGCAGAGAGCCCCCAGCTGTGGTCCAGATATGTTCCCCCATGTAATGTGCCTCGTGGGGCAGAGGTTGTGATGCTGACTACAGAATACCCGGGTCCACAGCCATGATAATGACACAAGCAAAACAAGTGATACCTGGGCCTTAGGGACGTAGAGGGAGCAGGAAGGACCCAAAGCCTCACCTGCAGTTCCACCCACTCCCTCAGGAGGTAGCGCCTAGGGCGGGGAGGGTAAGTGAGAAGCGCTGGGGTACAGTTCTCCTCACTCATCACTGATGAAAGCTGAGGCTTTTTGATAATGCAGTGCTTGGGGTCACCCACACCCCGCAACCCCCAATGCATGCTGTTAGTAACCCAATAAAGCCATTAGCTCTCCACTTAGACTCGGCATCTTCTCCTTGCTCAGTCTTTGTACCCTGTCTGGGTTGAACTGACATTTGTTCTCCCCAGGGAAGGCCATGCCCTCTGCCTCCTGACGTCTGCTGTTCCCAAATGCAACAGAAACAGGGTCCCGGTGGGAACAGGAAGGGATGGGTCAGCAAGCCCTTGACCCAGAAACCAATATCTGGGTCACACTATGGGTGGACTGTGGGTGGGCGGTGTTTGTCCCTTGTCCTCTGATTCCCACCAGGGCCAGGGTGATGCCAGGCTGTCTTCAGGACAAATGTCTACTTATCTGTCTTAAATGGAAAAATGCCTCCAATCCCCTAGCCGAGTCTAAGTGACAGCTAGGGACCAGAGGGTGGAGGGTAGGGAGACATATGATGAATGTCCCAGCTTTGCACACAGGAAGCAAGTGGCTGACACTGGGGGCACTGTGGCCACAGCAGGGTCCTCCAGAGGGACCACCTGAGGGGTGGACATGGTAGTGATCCTTCCACAGGAAAAGAATGAGAAACTGAGGAAGGTGGCTGCACTTGCCCATCCCCCACCAGGAGTGTCTCAGGCAGCCTGGCTCTCCCTGAACCACAGTTGGGACAGAACAACAGGGATGCAGGAGGACAGTGCCTCCCTAGTATTTTCAGTCTTGCAGCCCATTTCTGCCTCCTTAAGCCCACAGTGACCAGCCTGGGTGAGGGGCGTCTCCCGCTCTTGGCTCCAGGCAACCCCAGTGGGGTTGGTCCCAACTTCACCTCACCTAGCCAATGGCTGCTGGTCACAACACACTCAGAGCTCTAGATCAGTGGTTCTCAACCTTCTTAATGCTTTGACCCTTTAATACAGTTCCGGGTACTCGTATGTGGGCATACCGGCATGTGGGCGGACATACCTGGAGGCGAAGAGCAGCACGGTGTCTCGTTTCCAAAGACCATGGAGATACGTGTTACCCGGTAATCTTAGGCGACCCCTGTGAACGGGTTGTTTGACCTCGAGGGGTCGAGACCCACAGCTTGAAAACCACTGGTCTAGACACATGTGACCAGAAGAGACCCATGTTTCCATGGAATCTAGCCACAGACGGGGCAACGGCCTAGTATCCCAGCCCTGTTCCCACCACGCAGACTTTGAACCCTTTTGCCGAAATGGCTCCTGAACTGGGGTGGCTGGAGGCTGGAGTGAGTGAGGAGTGAGGTCATGGCTATTTAGGCACGGAGAAGCCTTGCTAACCTAAGCCGTTCCACCTCTGACAGCAGACACCATGGTGGTGGCAGGGAATCCACTGAGCTCTTTGTTCCGGTCATGGCCCTGGGGAGAAGTTCCAGGGGGGGTCACAGCTAGGACTGGGTGAGGTGACGCACATATACAACCCTAGCACTCAGGAGGCCGAGGCAGGGTCCCTGAGAGCCACTAGTGTCTGTCCCCTGCAGTCATTTTCTGTCCTTGGCCTCACTTAGAGGAACTTTGAGAGTCCTCCTGCTTTCAGGGTTCCTGTAGGGGGCCAGCACTCTCATGGCCCAGGGCTCAGCGGGACCCTGCTGGGACATTCAGGGATATGCAAAACCAAAGTTGCTATGCCTTTCCCAGTGAGCTTCCCAGGACAGCATCTGCAAAATAGGACAGCTAAACGTTATAATAATAGTTTATGAGAGGCTGAGGCAGGGGGATTACCAGTTCAAGTCCAGTTTGGGCTACATAGCAAGACTCTGTCTCAAAACCAACACAAAATAATTATAATGAATTGGCAAAATTCCCCTTTTTTTAATTTTATTTTTAAATTTTACTCTAAGTGTGTGTGTGTGTACGTGTGTGTGTGTGTGCGTGCGTGCGTGCGTGCGTGCGTGCGTGTGTGTGTGTGTGTGTGTGTGTGTGTGTGTGTGTGTTAGGAAGCTGCGCTTGACTCTTCAGGGCTCTGTGTTCATCCAAAGGCCTATATCTACCAGGGCACCTGCCATGCTGTGTGTCTTTGAGTAAGTCAGTAGCCTCTCTGGGCTCTTTCTCTACTGCTCAGCCTGGCACTGTGTGCTCCAGCCACTGGAAACAGGAGAAAAGGGCTAGTCTCCATGGACACCCTCCACCCTCTGTCAAACCTAATTGGCTTAGTGATTACTGAGCACTCGGCCAAAGGTTTGGTTATTTTTGAGACAGGTTCCTCTGATCTACAGATACAGGAGATAGAGACACCAAGGAGTCAGTCCTGCACTGAAGGACACACACGTCAGGCCTCTGCAGCTAGCCCTCGGGAAGTTCCCCCTGCAGCTGCTGGGCAGTGACTCCACTTGGGTTTCGATTTCCTAGGCGAGGCTGTGATGGAGGCGGGGCAGCGAGTTTGGACTCAGACTTCCTCTATGGAGACACACCCCCCTGTAGTGGGGCAGAATCCCCAGGACCGACCTACAGGGCTCTCCCTCTGCCATTACAGCCTTCCTGAGGCCAGCTAGCAACTATGGGAAACTGGCTGGTTGGCGAGTCATCTGCCGGGGAGTCACTTGGGGAGCCATCTGCGGGACCATCCTGGAAGTCATCCGATGAGTTATCCGGCGGGTGGCCTGACTTGCCCTCAGTGCCAGCAAACAAGCTAAAAGACTTTATCCTCGCAAAACTCAAACCCAGTGAAGAATGTCTGAAGCTGATAGATCAGGACGTGGATGTCATCTCTGACTTCCTGCGGAGCAGCGAGCTTCCTGTGCGGGGAGTGGCTAAGGTAAGACCCAGGTTTGAGACCGAGGCTGTTTCCCTTCTCCTCCTCCCCCTCCCCCCTCCCCCCTCCCCCGGTGATGCTGAGCACTGCTCCACACAGGCCCTGGGGACTGCACTTCACAAGATTTTTCTCCCTCTGCGGACACAAAGGCAGACTGTTGAGGGGCCCAAACAGCAGCCAGGTCGCCTTCTGCCTGGCTATGCCTCTGGCAGGCTGCTTCATCTCTCTGTAAGACAGTGTCTGGGTCTGTAGAGTGAGATCAGCCTAGACCCCACTGCAGAGTGTTGTAATGGTGAGGCACACAGTGTTCCCAGCAGCACAGGGTCCTGCTGTAATCCGTGCTCAGTAAATTAGCAGGGACCGGGTACGTGCATACGCGCATGCGCGCTTTGCCGTATGGCATCTTGGACTCGACATCCGTGAGAGTTTTGTTTGTGCCGCCGTTTTCATTCTTGTATGGTACTCCACTGTGCCATGTGTTCATCATATTGCAGTTTGCTTTGCTTCCAGTTTGGACCTAGCGTACCGACACGGACGCAAATTAGTGCCAGCAACCCGATTTTAAAATGATGGTGACATTTGGGAATTTCACTGGATTTGAGAAATGTCACTGCTTGGAGCTCCAGAAAGTCCAGACCTCACTACTGCTGCTTCGTTCCCTGCAGGGTGGCTCCTATGGCCGGGAAACAGTCCTAAGAGGCTACTCAGATGGTACCCTTGTTCTCTTCATGGATCACTTCCATAGCTTCCGGGATCAGAAGGAAAACCAGCGCGAACTCAGCGTGATTGAACAACTGCTAAAACACCACAAGAAATACTCTAAGTCAGTGAGCCTTGGGCACACCCTTGAAGTCCTACTGTCCATACAGGGGCAGGAGATACGCTTGCAGCTCCTTCCAACCTTTGATCCTCTGTGTGAGTGCTCCAGGGACTGGGGTGGGGTCCCAAACTTTCTGGGAGTACTGGGGAGCCACTTGAGTCCTACAGGCTGAGGCTGTGACAGACTGGCTATTTCCAAACTGGGGCTCAAACCCCTGTCTGAGTCACTGTTCTGTTACTGACCAAAGCAGCTCTTAAAAAAAAAAAAAGAAACATTTGATTGGGGGCTGGCCTACAGGCTCGGAGGGTCAGTGAGAAGCAGACAAGCAGAGCACAGGAGCAGTCACTGAGAGCTTCATATCCTGATCCACAGGCAGCAGGAAGAAAGAGAGTCACTGGGTCCAGCAACATACCTGCTCTAACAAGGGCACACCCACACCTCCTAGTCCTTCCCAAACAATTCAACTGGGGACTGAGCAGTCAAACATACGAGCCTCTGGGACTCATCACCACAACCCCCAAGAGAGAAGAGCCTCCTACCCTGGGCATATTCTATCTAGAACTTCATTCTTATCTCATTTACTTTAGATAAAATGTTCTAAACTCTTGAATCTAAAGTGGAGCTTATAGGTGAGTGGGTGGATGAAAGTAGATGGTTGGGTGCTCATTAGATGGATGGATGGGTGGGTAGAAGTGGGGGCCCATGTATGTGTAAGAGGATGGATGGGTGGATGAGTGGACAGATGGGAAAATGGGTGGATGTGTGAATGCATGTTTAGAGGGATGGAAGGAAGTGGGGAAGTATAGACAGATGGAAAATGAATGGATTTAAGGATGGACAGATAGGTGAACGGGGAAACAGAAGGACAGTAATGTCTGGTGGCTATGCTGCCAATGGTAGATTCAACCAGTCTGACAGCCCAGGACTTCTGAGCTAGGGGCTAGGAACTTCTGGGTTTCTGGAACCGTGAATAACCATCACCTGACCATTTTCTGACAAAGATGGATCTCCATCTTTGTCATGCACCCACATGACAGCATTCTCAGGATGATGGCCTGAGTCAGAGAGCAATGCAAGGTGCCACTGTGGGCCTTCTCATCTGTTAGGGTTTGAAGCACTTGGTCCCCAGCTGGTGGCGCTAATTTGAGAGGGTGTAGAGCCTGTAGGAGAAGGATCCTTGCCACAGGAAGTGGGTGGCCTGAAATTGAACCTGGAGGGTGGTAACCCCACCCTGCCTCCAACCCCACTCCCCATTTGTTTCCTGATCCAAGGAGGAAGCACTCGGTGTCAGCTCCTGCAGCCATGTCTTTCCCAGCATGATGGCTGTTCCCTCAAACAGTGAGCCAAAAGAAAGCCTTCCCCCACTTCTGTTGCTTCTGTCAGGTGTCTCATCCCAGGGACCAGAAAAGTAACTGATACATGACCCCATGGGTCCCTTTGTCTCCGACTCTAAGATCAGGGCAGCTAGCTTCCAGGTTTGTTTGGTTGTAGTGGTGTGCCTGCCTCAAAAGAATGGAGTCAGCGGTGAGAGAGATGTGAGGCTCCATCGCTGCAGGAAATTATGGCTTCTCTCTTCTAATGCCCAGGGCTTGGTGGCAGGAGACCAGTCCACCTTCTGCTTGCTGCCCTGAGAAGGGAACTCTTCACATGTAGCACCCAGATGCTACCACCAGGTGGCGATAGAGCTGAATCTTTCAAATCTCCCCGCAGGGCCCCCCCCCTCACTCCCCCCCCACCCCACACACATAGGGTTTCTCTGTGTAGCCCTGGCTGTCCTGGAACTCACTCTGTAAACCAGGATGGCCTCAAACTCACAGAGATTCACCTGCCTCTGCCTCCCAAGTGCTGGGATTAAAGGTGTGCATCACCAACCCTGGCAACATATTTTTATTGCAAAGAAGCAATAAATGTTGCTTTCTGAGAAAATAAGATCGTACAGAGGGATTCATAAATTGCTTCCTTTACTATATAAAAATACAACAAATCTGGTCTACCTGTCCCAAATAGGTAAGGTAGGCTGTTGCTGCCATGGTTTCTTTCCCAAGGACCTTTAACCCAAAATTGGCTCCAGCTTATTTAACATCAGGGTGTTTCTCTCAAGATAATTAACTTGATAGTTGCACCCCATGAGAGGTTTATAAGACTTTCATGTTACATCATCGCATAAAGGACTTCAACTGTGCCTGGTATACAGTTGGCACTCAATAGATGGTAAGGCATGTGCTTGCCCCAGGCTAAATATATTTATGAATGGCAGAGCTTAGCAGGCAAGAATGGAAATCAATTGGCTCAATGCACCTCCACCCTTCCCCACTCCTGCCACCTCGAGGTGTCCCTGCTTCTCTGTAAGGGGTACCTGTAGAGGGCATTCTGTGCTACAGACATCCGCCAGTTGTGCAGACACAGTTGCCTTCGGTATCCCTCTGGGACGTTTATTTCTCATGTGTTCACTGCCTCATGCTCTCTGTGGCTCCGCTGACCCTGCCTCAGGTCCACCCCATCCTTCCTTCATGTCAGGCTTCCTGTCAGCCTTCATTGTCTACCAGGGAGCCTAGCTCCACTGTTAACTCTCCCGAAGAGCCAGCTACCTTTCTGCAGGTCAGTAGACATCTCCCCAGCTCCAGCTGACTCAGACCACCATCACAGTGGAGCTTCCTGCTGCTCTCTGCCAGCAGGCTTTGGTGAGGATTGCGGCTCCCGCATCTATCGGGATCTCAAAAGATGCATGGATCAAGTAGGAGCAGTGCCCGGAGAGTTCTCAGCCTGCTTCACCACGTTACAGCAGCGGTTCTTCCAGCGGTATCCCGGGAGAGTGAAAGAGCTGATCCTGTTGGTCAAGCACTGGTATCAGGAGGTAATTTATGCCATTGCCTTGTTTCAAGAGGGTCTCCGGCTGGCCTCAAACTCAGGCTGCCTCTCTGCCTTTCAAGTGCCAGGATCAAAGCCATGTGCTACCACACCGCACTGTGTTACCTTTTGATTGAGATCATTCACAGCAAACAAATTTTAATAATATTAACAACATACTTCCATCTAATTTGATCTCCTCTTCAGCCACAAACCAAGCTTGAGTATTTTCTCAACCCAAGCACATGGTGGTTGCACAACTGTGGCTCCAGGACTCAAGAAGTGGACGCGAGAGGATCTAGAGTTTAAGGCTAACCTCAACTATATAGCAAGACCCTTTAAAAAAAAATTCTGAGACTGATGAGATGGCTCAGCAGCTAAGAGCACACATTGCTCTTCCAGAGGACAGGGGTTCAATTCCCAGCACCCACTTCAGGCACCCCACAACCAGCTTTAACTCCGGGGGGCTCTCACACCTCTAGCCTATGAAGGCACTGAATTCACATGCATAGACACAGGGTGCTGGAGAGATGGCTCCATGGTTAAGAGCACTGTCTACTCTTCTAGGGGACCTGGGTTCAATTCCCAGAACCCACATGGCAGCTCCCAACCATCTGTCACTCCAGTCCTAGGGGATCCAATGCCCTCTTCTGGCCACCATAGACACCAGGCACACACATGGTACACGGACAAACATGCAAACAAAACATCCATACATATAAGTAATAAAAATTTGAATATATTAAAATAATTTTTAAATTCCAATAACCATCACCACTAATGAATCTTATTTAAAAGAATGTGATGTTGTGTACACGTGTGCGAGTGCACATTCGTGCGTGTATGAGAGTGTGTTCATGTGTGTGTGTATGTGTGCACAAGTGCATGAGAAACAGTGTGTGTGCATGTGTGTGTGTGGGGGGGATGTGCCATAGTGTATGTGTGGCAGAGGACAGCGTACAGAAATGAGTTTTCTCCTTCCACTGTGTGGGTCCTGGGGATCGAACTCAGTTCAGGTTTGGTGGCTAGCACCTCTCTTCATCTTGCCAGCCCTCCCTTATTTTCAAACACTATAAATGGATCATACTGCATACAGGTGGTATCTTATTTCACTCCGTGTTTGAGAAATCCAGCCACACCATTACATAGCGATAGTTTTCATTGCCTCGTACTGTTCCATTATAGTAATATACCCTTGTTTTCCTCTCTGCTGCTGTCGGGCCCTTGGGTCATTTCCAGGTTGTAGCGTCTGTAACTTGGGTTACTGTGGGTGTCCTCTGATATGTCTTTTGTGAACTTAAGCACTCACGGATCTTGGGTAGACATGCAGTAGAATTGCTAGAGTCTCAGACACAGCCCCAGACAGCATGTATATGTGTATCTATATTTGCATAAGTGGACTCTATATGAAATATAGTGGAGTACACTTATTTAACTTTAATAAAGAGTGCCAGCTAGTTCCAGTGCAGGCTCCAAAGCCGCAGAGAAACCCTGTCTCGAAAAACCAAAAAATAAAAAATAAATAAAGAGTGCCAAATGGATTTTTTTTTAAACCACTCTACTGGGACTGGAGAGAAGGCTCGGTGAGGAAAGTACACGCTGTACAGGCATGGAAGAAGATCCCACTACCCATGTAGAGCCAGGAGAGGCAGCCTGTGTCTGTCACTCCGTGTTCAGGAGGCAGACACAGGTGGATCCCCTGGGCTTACTGGCCAGTCACTGCAGCCAATCAGTGAGCCCCAGGTTCAGTGAGAGGCCCTGTTCCAAAAGGTAAGGTAGAGAGTTGGTGTGGGACAATTCTGTATCCCGTCAATCATGTTTTAAATAAATGCTGATTGGCCAGGCAGGGAGTATA
>JAQHUG010000089.1:1835170-1865882 GCA_028555095.1 Dicrostonyx torquatus | reverse complement strand
GGGGGGGGGGCTTCAGCATCCAGCTCCCCATCACACCTGCTGTCCGGATGCATTGCAGGAAAATCCTTAGCTTATGAATTTGGGGAGAGCACGGCTTAGTCTCTAGCATTTGTTCTCTTTTCCCATCACTGGGACAAAATAATTGACAGACACAACCTGAGGGAGGAAAGAGTGGATGGACCGACTCATGGCTTCCGAGGCTCCCATCCATCACAAGGAGGACAGAGCACAACAGAGAAGAGCCTCAAATCATGGGACGCGCTGGAGGGGACAAGACTGGCGCTCCCACAGCTCCTTCTTCCCCTCATGCTGTCCCAGGCACCAGCATACAAGATGGTGCGGTCCACACTCAAGGCACTCTTGGGCACTCCCTCAGGGATGCGCTCAGTGCCATTTGACAGGTCATTTTGGATCCTTCTATTCTGACAACGGACATAGCCAAAGGAACCGAAAGCAAGGTCTCAAAGAGACACTTTACCACATGCTCTTGGTGCATGCCCCAGGTGGGGTGATTGGATAAATGAATGGGGAGCACAGATAGTGGAGCACTACTCAAAAGTCTGGGGACTGAGTGTCACATTTGCAAGATGAAGCCCCTGTATGTGTGGTTATTTGCATAACATAAACATGCTTGGTGCTGATCAACTGTAAACTCTGGTGCGACTGAGATGGGGAAATCTTATGTTCCCAGTTTTTGCCACAGTAAAGAAACATTTAAATATATTACCTAAAAAAGTGGCCGGCCGGAGAAGAGGGACGTAAATTGGCCACCAGAGGGCGCTCTGCACCAACGCCTATTCCGTCCCAGTACCTGTCCTGCAATTTCTAGAGGGGCGAAGGACCCGTGTCCTGCAGGTGGGCAGACATCTGTCTTTCCTTGGCCAGCCTCCCTGTTCCACAGATGGACCAACTCTTTCAGGGGCGACTAACTTCAAGCACACCTAGGTCACATTAACTGTCTGTGTGGTTCTTTCCCCCTGTGATGGAGAAAGCAGCCCAGAACCAGGTACCCACCTTACCCAGAAGCCAATAGACTTCGATCCAAAGGGAGGATAGTGAGGGGTCGTCCAGCCTCCATGATGGAGCAGAGAGAGTGGGGTTCATGAAGAAGTGGGAACACCCATTACAAAACGTATACCTATGTACCTGTGTCCTCAGATGCACAGCTTGATAGCCAGGTCCTGGGGTCTGTAAAGCCTGCTACAATACACGCTGGGTTTAGAGTCTCCGGTTCACAGAATGTATTCAAAACACCCCCTTTCTTTGAGCATCTCATGCCCAGCACTGGCTCAGTAGAACTTCTGGGTCTTGGGTAAAACAATCCCAGGGATAACTGAGGAAGCCGACTCTGGGTCTGGTCCGCTCTGGGGACCCAGGTGTGTCCTTTATCTTTCTCCCTTTAGCCTCCTACCAGCATGCTTCCTTCTTTCCCTCTGCCCCATCATCTTCAGGACAGGCCCGTGCTCCCAGCTTCTGACCTCCCTGCCATCCCAAATGGCCCCAGGGATCAAACTCAGAAGATCAGGCTTGGCAGAAAGTGCCTTGGTCCACTGAGCTACCTGGCCAGACCCAGGACAAATGTTTTTTATCCGAACTCCCCCTGACTCTGTGTCGCTCTTTCCATTGCAGGAAAACAAATCCGATCTGGGGCCAACCTCAGCTTGCTGAGGTGAAGACTGCTCTTGTCATCTTTGAGAACACTCGGGGGAGGCTCCCGTGCACTCGTAGCCGGGGACGCTGGGCTGGATGTGGACTCCAGGGTAGGTACGGGATCTTGTCACCCTGGTCTCCCTGCCCCTTGATGGGAAACACTGAAACCAGGTCACAGCTTAGACATGTGGCCTTCAACACAGTTCTCCTTGTCACCCGGGTGGGCCTCACAGGTCACACTTCCCCGGTCCCTCTAATCCACCTTCACCACACCCAGCTCTATGGCCTCAGGAAGGAAGTCCCCTGACTTACTTCCAAGGGCCCCAAAGACATAAAAACGGGCCGCACTCTGCTCCTTGCTCGCCAGTTAAAATTTTCATAATCACAGGACAGAGCCCAGCTGGTCCCAGCTCTGCACAGACAGAGAGACGCTGAGAAGAGCCCAGAAGCCTGCATCCATCTTGCTCTGTGGGTCAGGGCAGGAGTGGCAAACACATGCTCCTAGGGACTGTACCCCGAGACAGGACCCCTCCTGGGCCTGGAGCTACAGGGGGCTAACTCTTCACTGCTTCCTGTCTTCTGAGCCGTCCCCCACGGAAAGCCTCGCTGTGCTAGATTCAGCCAGATTTCATTTACTAGTCATTCAACAAACACTATGATGGCTTTTAGAGTCAGCTCCAGCTTTGCTAATTCTTTGGGGAACTTGGACAAATCATGTGACATCTCTGAGCTTCTG
Organism: Dicrostonyx torquatus; assembly: GCA_028555095.1. Lineage (NCBI taxonomy): Eukaryota > Metazoa > Chordata > Mammalia > Rodentia > Cricetidae > Dicrostonyx > Dicrostonyx torquatus. Next base: position 1,863,496 of record JAQHUG010000089.1, on the reverse strand, counting down.
GAGATTTTGCTTTCTGTGTGTGAAATGAGGGCATAGTCTTACTCCAGGGGTTATATGTAACAGTAATAGACACTTGATAAACAGGATCCATCATGCAGTGAGCTCAGGCCACAGATGTGAATAGTAAGGGGCCCGCAGGCGCCTCTTGAGCGGGAATCGGTTTCATGTAAGTGATTAAGTAGCTGAAGGCGCAGGGCGTCACGGAGCAAGACAGATGAATCAAGGAAGGCTGCCCGGAGGTAGTGGTGCTTGTGGGCCTTAAGAAACATAAAGCAAAAACCCTAGATCGAGTTCCTCTTTTGTTTATGCTACCAAATCCCTGTGTGACTTTGAACCAATGTCTTACTCACCCGAGGACCTCGGGTTCCTACCCCTATCATGAGGTGGCCATTAAGCAATGGCAACGAACGGCCGCAAATGGCTTTCTTTTCCAAAAGATAACCCCGCAAGCGTGTCTTCATGGTTCAGGCTGGGTTTTATGCCCCGGGAAGTCATTCAAAGACCCTGGACTAAAATTTCAGCACTTCCCAGTCTTGTGGAAGGATGTCCCCGCAGACCTGGAGGCTGCCCTCCCACAGGCCAGTGGCCTCCAGGATCTGGGAGCTGGCCCTGTATGACCGAGGGGAGCCTGTGGAAGAGAAGGACTGCTCCAGATGACCCAGTTTGGTTCTGGGAACAAGCCCAGTGCAGCCTGCCCTTGACCTTGGCCCCCAGGGAGGCAGAGGAGCCAGCGTGGGCCACTCTGGGCTGGCTCCCAAACAGACCCGTTAACTCTGCTCAGCTGCCTAGATCACAGTTCCCATTCCTGGACACCACAGGCTCTTTGGGCCTCCTCCTCACAGATCATGTGTGCATCCCCAGCTGCAGTGTCCAGCTCGCCAGAGGACAATAGTTCATCATAGTGTCCTTTAACACTTGAACTGTCACCCTGCATTTATGGAACACCCATTGTTTGCAGGTGACTGCAAGGGTCTTAGTTTGAGACCCTCCTTTCCTCCTCCCTTCCTCTAAAGTGTCTGCCTCCAGGCCTGGTCCGTCACCCCCAGTGACAGACTGATGCCATCCCTATGCCTCTGGCCTGGAAGAGCCGGTGGCTGTCAGGGAAAGCAGCATGGTTAACTGGGTCCTGCAGCCAAACTAGAGCTGGCTGCAAGTCTGGTTGCTGTTCAGACTCCATCATCTTTCTTTCTTTCTTTTCTTTTCTTTTTTTTTTTTTTTGAGACAGGGTTTCTCTGTATAGCCCTGACTGTCCTGCAAATTGCTATGTAGACCAGGCTGGCCTCAGACTCAGGGATCCACCTGCCTCTGCCTCGCAAATGCTGAGATTAAAGGCATATACCACCGCCTGGCTCTTTATTTATTTTTTTAAATGCTGTAACTTTTTTATTTTCTGTGCATTGGTGTTTTGCATGCATGTCTGTGTGTGAGGGTGTCGGATCCCCTGGAACTGGAGTTACAGACAGGTGTGAGCTGCCATGTGGGTGCTGGGAATTGAACCCAGGTCCTCTGGAAGAGCAGTCAGTACTCTTAATTGATTTTCATCCTATGTGGGCCTCCTTCTGAGCTCTCCAGACTCCAGGGCTCCATTGTCTCTGAAATGGGCCTTCTGGACCCGTTCTCTATCCACCCCAGAAGGCCTTAGACTATCTCCAAATCAGATTCCTTCACTCAAGCATGTATTGAGCGCCTATTATGTACCAGGCCCGGTTTAGCTGCTAAATGCAAAGGTGATAGATTGGGACCGGGACCCCTGAACCTACACCAGGTTCCTTCTCCCTGCCTCGAGGCGGGCCCAGCCGGGGACTCAGTGACTCCCGTGTCACAGCGGCTGGGCGGGTCGGTCTCCTCCCCTTCCTCCACCCGCCCCGCCCCGAAGCCGCCTCCACCCGCGGGATCCCGGCGACGCGTTCGACGCGTCTGCGAGCCAGGGCTGCTGCATCCTTCTGTCAGTCTATCGGTCTGTCGGTCTGTCCTCGGCAGGCCAGGTCCGGGCTGGGGTGGAGGCAGAACGGTCCCCTCCCTCCCTCCCTCCCTCCTGGGAGTTGGCGGGGAAGGAGCCAGCGCGGGGAGATCACGGTGAGCGAGCAACGCAGGGACTCCACATCCCTGGTTCAGGCGGGTCCGCGGGTAGATGCCACCGGGAGGGGACAGAGCGACCTGCAGCTCTTCTGCCTCTGAGGACGCGACCCCTGAGGAGACCCGGGTCGGGCGGCATCGGGCATCCTCCATCCGTCTCGACATCCCTCATCTTGAACTCGAATCCCTGCATTCCTCATCCTTCATTTCGCATCCCGCATCCTACATCCCCACATCTTGCGTCTCCACATCATGCAACCCCGCATCCTACATTCCCACATCCCGCGTCCCCGCATCCCACACCGCAGCCCCGGTAGCGCGTCGCTCGAGGCGGGGGACGCGCTCCAGCCGAGCACGGGTCACTGCGGGTGACAGTCTAGGGTCCCGGTGTCTGCTCTTTTCCAGGCACCCCAGGGACCGCAGGGCGTGGACCCCCGAGCCCCCCTGCCGCCCCCCCACCGGCACCCCATTGTTCTCCACCGCGGCTCCCGAGAGGGGGAGGGGGCTGCTCTTTTCTTAAAGGGCCCTCTCCCCTTCTTGTCGCCCCTGCAGGTCGCGAACACCAGTGGGGTGGGGCGTGCCCACGGCCCCCGCCCCTCCCGGGGGTCCTCCAGCCACAGCTCCAGAGCAGCGATCCCAGCGCTCCGCCCCCTTCCCTGAGAGATCTGCGTCCACTCGGGCCGGCCAGGAGAGGGGACAGAGGTGCAGGGGTGAAGGGAGCCCCTACAGTGGAGCCGTCGGGAGGGGCGGAACCAAGTCACCCAGGAGCGAGGCACGGGGTCTGGGACGCAGAGCTGACCGCTCAGGGAGCAGCAGGCTGGGGCCAGGGCCTCCCGGGTGACAAGGCCCTGCGTGGCGAACAGAAGCAACCAGAGAAAAGCGGGGAAAGGCCGGACCTAGAGGGGGCAAGCGCCTCACTCTCGCACCTGCACCAAGGGGACCCAGGAACTAAGAGCACATCCCCCACCTAGGACAGACATTGCCTTGAGCGCTGCCCTGTGTGCAACAGCTGCGCTCTGCGGGAAGGGGTCCTTGCTGCTGCGTCTGGATGGCCACCCATCCCCCTAACCCAGGCCTCTAGGCCTTGGAGAGGAGCCCAACTAGAAAAGAGGCCACACTCCTCGCCGCCCGACCTGGAGAGAGAGGAGGACACTTCCACAGTGCTCCCAGGCCCAGGAGGAGTTGGGCCAGCAATAGTGGGACCTGGCCCCGCAGGCGGCAGCGGCCATGTCACGGCCAGGCCAAGGTGTGATGGTGCCTGTGAACGGGCTGGGCTTCCCGCCGCAGAACGTGGCCCGGGTGGTGGTGTGGGAGTGGCTCAATGAACACAGCCGCTGGCGACCCTACACAGCCACCGTGTGCCACCACATTGAGAATGTTCTTAAGGAGGATGCCCGGGGCTCCGTGGTCCTGGGGCAGGTGGACGCCCAGCTGGTGCCCTACATCATCGACCTACAATCCATGCATCAGTTCCGGCAAGACACAGGTGAGTAGAACTCACTGGAGGTGTGGGGATGTAACCATCCACCTCCCAGCATGCCTGAAAGGGGGGCCTGAGGGTCTGAAGATCCTGCCTGCCAATTATGTTTACCCATTCTCCCTCAACTGGGAAAAGGGACAATGTGGTTAACACTGGTTCCATCCCTACCTTGTGTTTGGGGAAATGTGAATCAATGAATCACCTCTCTGAACCTCAGTTTCTTCGCTTGCAAAGTGGGTAGATCTCTGTCTCTCAGAGCTCTTCTAAAATGAGTCCCCCTCACCCAGCATTGAGCACCTCAGGGCTTTAACAAACCCCTTTATCAAACTCAGGGGTTGTTTGATTTCTCTCCACCAATCCCAGGCAGAAAGTCTTTCTGATTCCTAGTGGGACCATTTTACAGGCAAAGAAACTGAGTCTCCCAGAAGATGAATGAATTGTACTCAGAGCTGGGACCAAAATCCATATAGCTGGGAGTCCAGAACCAGCATGGCAAACTGGCTGCGGGTGCAGGGGAAGGGGTGTGGTGTGGTAGTGGTCCAGGGGTGCGGTTGTGATGGAGGAGAGTGCAATGGAGGCTTGGTGATGAAGGGATGCTGAGGTACCGTCCTGTGGCATTCCTTGATGGTCTGAAACCGATGGTCCTGCTAGAAGCAATGTTAGGAGTGGCCTGTGATGTGGGAGTGGGGGGGGTGTTGCTGGCCATCTTGGTAGCCCCACAGTGTGGGTGGTGGCTGCTGACAGTGGTCATAGTGGCCGTATTTGTAGTGCAATAGTAACAGTGACGTTAAAGATGGCCTCACTCGCAGGCCCTCTCCCCTCTTGCGGGGATTTGTCACCTCTATGGAGAGTTTCTGCCACATCACTGGGAGGCCTCTGAGACACACAAGACAGCCACCGCGCAGTAAGGCCTTGCCTTGTGGGAACCTTGGTGCGGCTGACCTCAAGGGGCAGTGATGGGGCTTGGGAGGCCTCAGTACTTCCCCAGGTGACTGCTGCAGGAACTAGCTTGGGGACAATAGAATCTTACTTGTCCCTTCAGCTCCCTGCCCAGCCTGGAGGCCACTAACCACCTGTAGCTACTTCAACTCATGTTCCTTAAAAATCGTCAGCGTGTGGCCATACTTCTCATTTCAGAGTAGGACCAGGCAGGGTAAGGTGTGAGGCCAGAGCTTCCAGGGCTGAGTGACACCTACAGAGATCCAGACACCCAGGGGGCGCATCTCCAGCACCCCACCAATATAGCATTTCCTTGTATCTATCTGCGTAGCTTCAGGCATGGGCTATGGCCACGCCTCTCATAAAGAGGTTTATTGACCTCCTACTGTGTTCTACAGTGCTGTGTGGAACAAGACCCTCTGAGCGGGGACTGACCACTAGTAACCATGCCCGTGTGGTCCAGGAGCAGGCAGGAGGCAGGAGCCTGTGAGAGAGAGATCGTGGTACTTGAGAAGATGTACTCCCAGAAAAGGGGATGCCTGGGGTGGGAAGAAGCAAGTTTGGGAGGCAGAGAAACTGGCTCCAGATATGCAGATGTAGGCCTGGATGATGAGCAGGACTTTGGATTGGACCCTGAGAACTGGAGGTTTATCCTGCGCTCTTTCTCAGAAGGCAAGGAGGATGGGGTGAGGTCTGTGAAGAAAAAGGGATCTGCACCTTGGCTTAACTTTCTGTAGCCTCACAGTGTTGGCTATAGAGATTTTCCAGGACTTAGCTTGGAGGGTGGGGGTCCTGAGAAGCAGAAACAGGCTGCCCTGGGTCCCCCAAATTCGTATCTTTGTCTGTGGCCCTCTACTGGGGCTTCCTTCAAGTCTGATGACCCCCACTTCAGCTCCCAAGTCCCCAAGCCCAGGCCTACTCCATTCCGTTACTCTCCACAGCACCTTTCCGTGGTCCGGCCTCCAACTCCCACCCAACCTCTTTCTTCAAGCCATACCTGGCCTGTGAGCTGGAAACAGGACTAGGCTTCTGGGTGCCTGCCAAGACCCCCAGCAAGGAGAAGGGTCTGGGAACTGGGGGGCGGGGACTAAGATACCTGGGAAACTTAGGGTGGGCTGCCTCCCCACAGACAGACAGACAGACCCAGCTGAGCTACTTAGGAAAGGCCTCTGGCCCTCACTGTCCCAGTTTCAGGAAAGAATCAGGATACACACAGGTCTCTCTTCTACTCTGACCAACTGGAGGACCTGCCTGGAGGGCCTCACCTCCCCAGGCCTCAGTTTCCACAACATGTCACCAGCAGGGCAGAGAGAACAGAGCCTGTTGCACAGACTAACTCCTTCCCCATTGTGAACCTGCACCCCGGGCACACTGTGGGAGAGGGGGGTGGTAAATCCAAATGCCAAGGGCTGAGAATTTTGCTCAGTTGATAGAGCAGGCATTGGCAATGTACAGCCGGTCATCCCAGCATGCAGAGGTGAAAGCAGGAGGACCAGAAGTTAAAGGTCATCCTTGGCTACATAGCGAGCTCTAGGGCTAGCCTGGGATAGATGAGGCCCATCTCAAAAGCAGAGCAAAACAGCCAGTGTAAATCCATAAAACCCGAAACTCACATACAGGCACCAAAATGCACAGGACTCCCGTCTAGATTTGCTTGGAGGTTTCTGGAAGCTGATCTGTCCTCAGGTGGGGAAATTCGAGTCTGGTTTTGCCCTGTTGCAGGAGCTGGTAGGCTTTTTAACCTCGTGGGGTCCCACAGCCTGCCACACTGGAGCATGAGCTTGCCTGGGACGTATGCAAATGAGCAACTGTGGCTGGGTTGAGATAAACACTTGTGGCCACCACCGATGTTTGAATTTTGTGCCGTTTTTATGGCTCATAAAATACTATTTATTTTTTTTACAACTGTTTGAAAATGTAAAAACTACTCTCCGTTCTTAATATCTGCGGGAGCAGGGGGTGGGTGCGCCGACCCCCAGCTGCAGTTCACCCCAACCCCAACCCTGCCAAAGCATCTTCTAATCTTGCCTATGGGGTGTGACAGGGACTGACACCCCAGAAGAGCCAGCATGATGTAGGCATGCCTCGGGATGTGCCAGACAGAGCCACAGCCTGCTCATGAGTCGCCGGCGGTACACAAGCGCGTGTCCTGTCTGTCTGCCTGCTCTGCTTGGCAGCCGGCGGAAGGGAAGGGGAGGGAAGGGGGCCAGATGTCAGGCTTGGGGACAAGTGGAGAGGACAGACCTGTCACAGGGGGGCCAACTGCTGTTTATTCAGCTGCCCCAGATGCTTCCACTCCTACCCATGGAGGGGGAAAGGGGAGGTTCCCTTTGAAACCCTCCAGGCTACAGCCCCCCACATGGAGACAGAGAGTACATCCTCTGGTCATGAGATATTAGCTACACCCATTGGCTGCTTGCTAGTGTCTCCCTCGTCCTTCCATGTGGATGACTTTGCTTTGCTTTTCTATGCTGGGATTTGAACCCAGGGCCTCACACACACTGGGCAAGTGTTCTGCCACTAAGCTACACTGACAGCCCTCTTTAGTGCTCATTTTGAGACCCACGGGGCCTTGAACATGTGGCCTCCCTTCTCAGTCTCCTGAGTAGATGGGGCTGATGGCCCCGCACCACTAGACCCAGCTGGACTCTCAAAGCTTAGTACTTTGATCTGAAGCTCTTCCACACAGATGAATCTAGGCGATTGCAAATAGACAGACCTTGAGGAGTTTGTCCAGTTGAGCTCATGGAGGCCAAGGAGCCACCAGGATGTAGGGTGAGGGTTAGGAATGGCTTCCAACTCCTCACACAACTTGTCTGAGGCCTACAAGATTTAAACTCCAGATAGGAAGACTGAAGCCCAGAGAAGGTGAGTCACCTGCCCAGGATCACATAGCTTAGCAGCCCCAGGGCCCCGAGACCTGCTCCACACAGCTAGAATGCATGATCTGGTCCCTGTGGATAGTGGACTCCATGGTCTCTGTAGCCAGCAGGGATAGAGGGCTCCTATGTGACAGGTGTCTCCCATCTTCCTCCCTGTCCATTCTATAAAGGGACAGCTGAAACGGATGCCATGTCAGAGGCTCCACCGGCAGTCATGCCTCAAGACTAGAGACAGGCACCGGGTGTGGGATGAGCTATACCCCTTCCCTGGGCAGCCAGGGCTCCCTTACTCTGCATCCTGCCCTCACGGGTGGAAGGACAAGTGAGGTCACCGTGGAAAGCACCGCCAACACTCAGAGTCCAGATGGAATGACAAAGCCCCAGAGAAGGTGAGTGACCTGCCCAAGGTCACACAGCTTTTTACTCTCAAACCAAAGCTAGGCTCCTTCATCAGGTCTCAAGGATGAAGGTGAGGGCTGGCTGTCCCTTCTCTGTCCCCTGAGAGCTCTGTTGGGCTTGTTGTCAGGTTTGAACTAAAGCAGGGACTTCCTGAGTTACCATGGAGCCTCTAGGGCCTGAGTCCCTGACTTCAATACCTGTGGGAACTTTTCCTAGCAGATCTAGGGCTGGGCTTGATGCCAGAGCAAGGAGTAGTAGGAGGTTCCTATCAGGACAGGCTAAGCCATCCACAGGGGCCTCGTCCCTGTCCCTGTCACAGTCCATGGTACCTCCCTGTACTCCTGTTCTTTGGGGTCTACTGCTTGTCAGGCCCACAAGCCTCCTGACTGCCTAACTCCCTTGCTATTCTATTGGACGGCCATTGTTGCTGCTGGGGCCTGATCCAAGGCTGGGTCTTGGGGTCTCAGAGAGAAAGACAAAATTAATCCATTTCAGATCTTATAAATCGGTATGAAATATGTGTCTGAGTCTAGGAGAGATAAAAGCCAGCACATCATGGAAATGACTTGTGAGCCCAGTTCTGACACTGAGACCAACAGAAAGGTTTATAAAACCCACCTGGTGGCTGTGATAGTGGGCAAGCCACTTAACCTCTCTGGGCCTCCATTTCCTGAAGTGTAAAATGGGAGTAATCCTTCCCTGGGACAGCTTCATGAGAAGCCTGGAGAAGACTCTTGTATGTCCTTCTTATGGGCACTTAGGTACTTTCTGAAAGGAGGGCAATGTGGGCTCCTAGGAGGGTGTACAGACCTATGTGAGGGTCCAAGGAGGAGCAACCAGCCCCCAACTCAGACCTGGAGACAGAGCGAGGTAATGACAAACAGGAGACAGGAAAGGTGGTCCCTCGGGGCCCTTAAGACCTGGCACACATGGCTGCCAGCTGCTGCCCTTTAGCGGCCAGGCCCCGAGGGACCCAGAGCCAATGTGCAGTACCAGCATCATTAATCTCAGGCCCTGGGAGGCTGGCACAGGTGAGTCAAGGCTGGCAGGCTTCTGTGCAGGGAGCAGGACTCCCCTTAGCAACAGCACACACACTGAAGCTGGGAGGTGGGAACTCCTGTCCAGGACAAAGCCAGGGTCTGGGGCAGAGCCCCCAGTCAGGCCTGCTATGTGATCCTTTGGGTGATTATGAGGGTCCTGAGTGTGTAAGGAGGGTCCTAGGTCCTGCCACAGTGTCCCCTGCCTCTTTCCTTCCCCTCTGGCAGCTGTGGCCTCTGAGGAGGTACTGAAAGCCACAGTGGGGGAGCTGGTCTGATGGAGGGGAGCAGAGTGAGGGTGATAGAGAAGGGGCGTGGCTGAGATGGAGGAGGAGGAGGAACTGGAGGGAAGGGTGGGGCTCTCACAGAGATGAGAATGAAGAGAATGAAGGGTCAGAGTGGGAAGTGGGAGTTTGGGGGCATCCCTCTTCATTCAGGGACCCCAGGGGCCTCCCCACATGCCTATGCACCTGCTTTCCACCTAGCACTAACAACAATGTCACACCCAGCACTGGCCAGTCCCTAGGACAGCCTTGCTCCCTGGATACTCACTAACCTTGAGCCCACTCAACCAAGGGTACAGGACCCCAACCCTAACACAGACTGCCTTGGGAGGCTGTGTGAGGACAAGACTCCCAGGTCTGGCCCAGAAGCTCACTAGGTACAGCGAGAAGCTGTGACGTTGGCCAAGGCCCATACTGCCCCCAATCCTCAGCTTCCTCATCTGTGATATGGGCCCAGTAGCTGCTGCAGCCAGACAGTCCAGCCTTCACTCATTCCATGGGGACTGGAGATGAGACCCAGTTAGTGACGTTACCTGGCATGCACAAGGCCCTGTATGAGATTCCCAGCCCTGTGGGAACTAGGCATGGTGGAATACAGCTGTAATCTCCACACTAGGGAGGCAGAAGTAGAGGCAGAGGATGGGAAATTCAAGGTTATCTTCAGCTTCGTAGAGAGCTTGAGGCCAGCCTCGGCTACATGAGACCCTGTGTCCAAAAAAAAAAAAAAAATAGGAATTTAATGAATGTCTATTGTGTGCAAGTGTTAGGAATGTCACAATCAACAGGGCAGAAACAGAAAACCTGCCTTCAGCTTTCCAGTACTTCAGCTCTGGTGGGGTGAAGCCAAGCACCATAAAGTCCAGGACGTGGGGCTATCCCTGACCTTGAACCTACACAGATGCCAGATCAGGGCTAGGCCTCCTCCAGATGCTACGTGGCTGTGCCCTTGCCCTGCCGCCATGGCAGAGCCTCTCTGGGCTCCTCCCACAGTCTCTCTGGAACTGCTCCAGGCTGCCACCTCCACCTGCCCAGACAGCAGTGGCACTCAGTGACTGGGTACACGAAGGAGCCTGGCAGGGAGCCCGGTAGCCCGGCACCCTGAGCTGCAGAACAAAGGACCCAGCCATCAGAGGTGGCTGCCAAGACAGCCTGCCCACACCTGCAACCCAATGGCTACCTCTTCCACAGTGACAGTGCCACGGCTTCTGTGAGTCTCTGTCCCTCTCTTTTGGACTCTAGTGGGGCCACAAAGGGTATCAGAACTAAGGTCAAGCGGCCACATGAAGCAGAGAGATGAAAAACAGTTCCCTTCAAAGTGTGAATGGCCTGGCCCCATTCAAACCCTTAACCTGAATTCAAACTCTATCAAGGTGATCTCAGACAAGTTTATCTCTCTGGAACTTAGTTTCCCCATCTGTGCAGAGGCTGAAAATTCAGTTGCCTAGCTGGATAACAGTGCATGTCTAGGAGAATCCTGCTCACCAGTACGTGGCCGATAATAGATGCCCAATTGATTCCTGAAGGTGTTGAGCCCAGTATTACATCTGTAATCCCAGATTACATCTAAGGATAAGGCAGAAGGGTTTTTTGGGTTTTTTGTTTGTTTGGTTGGTTTTTTGGTTTTTCGAGACAGGGTTTCTCTGTGTAACTTTGGAGCCTGTCCTGGAACTTGCTCTGTAGGCCAGGCTGGCCTTGAACTCTACACAGACCCACCTGCTGAGTGCTGGGATTAAAGGTGTGTACCACCACCGCCCGGTAAAGCAGGAGGATTTTGAGTTTGATACCAGCCTAGGATATCTAGTGAAACCCAGTCGGGAAACCAAATCAAACAGGGAAAAACAAAACAAAGCAAAACAAAAAAAAAAAACCAAACAAACAAAAAACTCTTGAAGTCATGCACAGGGCGGCCCTGACCCAACTCTGGCCACCTGTTGCTAAGGAAACCAAATCTTGTAGCCACATCTCTGGATGTTTGAGGACCCGGAAAGCTAAGCTAACATGTGTCCTTTACCCCCAAGCTGGTTTTGTTTGTTTGGTTGGTTGGTTGATTTTGTTGTTGTTGGGTTGTTTGTTTTTTGAGACAGGGTCTGTGTAGCCCTGGTTGGCCTTCCTCTGCTCTGCTCAGCCCTCAACTCTCACCCTTCCTCTGTAGACCAGGCTGGGCTCAGACTCACAGAGCTCCACCTGCCTCTACTTCCTGAGTGCTGGGATTAAGGGCATGCGCCACTACACCAGCCTACACTCCCAGTTTTTAAATGTGGCTCACGATTTTTTTTTTCTCATCCTAAGCAGTGGGTGAGCAGAGGAAGCTCACATCCTCTCCAGTGAGAGCCTCCAGCCCGGCCATGGGAATGGCCCACTTAGCATCATCCTTATCCACGCACCGCATCATTCATTTGCCGCATCATTTATTCATTACGTCATTCGTTTGCTCGTTCTCAGCCATCATTTCCACAGTGTTGACTTTGTGCTGAGACCCAAAGAGGCTGAGAAAACCAGACCAACCTTCTGAGTAAGGGGCATGGCCAGACTGAAGGGGACACAGACACCCTGTCACATAGTGACGCAGCTGCTGGTGCTTGAGAATGCAAGGTGTGAGGGAGCCTGACAGGGAGTCCTGATTCTCCTTTCAGATGGTGGAGGGTGGAGACGATTCCAGGACCTAGTTGAACCAAGAAAGTTAAACTCAGCAGGGAGGGAAGTTGGGAAGATGGGAGAACATTCTAGACAGGATTTGGCAGGTGGCGACCCCCAAGTATACCATTATTATGTGCCCATTTCACAGGCTGGAAGGAACAGCTTGGGGGATTCAGGGGAGGATGATTCAGGACCTTGGTTTCCTCCCCCTCCCTTTCCCATTGGCTGCTGCTAACCCAGGGCACTTGAATCCTGGGGCATGGAGTGGGAATTGGTGTCAGGGAGACCCTAGGGCCATGAGGTGCACAAGGACCCCACACACACTGCAGCAGCCTTGGGCCCTCAGAGACTGAGCAGAGTGGAAGAAATCTGGGGGCTCGAGTCTTCCCTGTCCCACCGCCAGCAGCCCCTGCATAGGGAGCTTGGGCAGCCCTGTGCCCAAACCACTAATGGGCCAGAGCCAGGCGTGGGAGTCCCAGGGGAGCAATAGGAAGGAAACAGAATCTGCAGGTTTATTGATTGCCGCTGGAGTGGGAGGCCCGTGACCCAGAGCCGGCTGTTTCTACTGAAGTCAATCAGTGCCAGGCTGGACTTCTATGTATTCCTGAGGAGCCTCAGTTTCCCCATTTTTCAAATAAAGTCCCCTGAGCAGATGATGTCAGAAGACTGTCCTTGTTGCTGCAGGTGGCCCCACCAGCCCTGCGGCCAGCTTGAGTTGCAAAGCTGTGATACCCCAGGCTGGGGTTTAGCTTCAGCCTCAGCCGTGTCTCTTACTGGCTATGGAGCCTGTGAGCCTCAGTTTTCCCTGTGGTGACAAGGACTTATGAATGTACAGTTGAAGGAGCAGCTGCAGAAGGCAGGTGGCCCCAGGCTGGGGCCGAGTGAACCAGGGAACCGCAGGTGATCCTGTGTGTGTCCCAGAACTGCCCAGCACCTGTGCAAACTCAGCTGAACCCAGGCGGCCAGCTCCAACTCACAGTGTGGCTGAAGATAGGGTGGGGGACATGTAAGTTCTGGACGGAGAATGAGCTTACTGCTTTGTCACTCGTTTCTGGGATGGTTGAAGATTGACATCGCTCCTCAAGCCTGGCATCCAGAGATGCTCCACCTACTCAGAACTCACTCCCAGGCAGAGATCCCCACTTGATAGGATGTCCGTGGTCATTTCCCTCCAGGAAGCCACCCCCAAAGGGAGAGGCCCCTGCTGGGGACTGTTCGGTGTCAGAGGGGCCAACAAGGGCTACATGTATTCATGAAGCCACTCTGTTCTGAAGAGCTAGAGCCTGGGGCAGATACGACCCCCCACACATTGTGCCTCTAGGTGTTGGGGGGGGGGCGATGCTGTCCAAGTAGGAAAGCAAATGGAGGTAGTGAGATCCCCGTGAGTGGAGGAACTCTACGCTAGGTACCACTCGGCTAGGCTAGAAGCAAGTCATACTGCAACTTGCCCTTCCTCTGCTCCGCTCAGCCCTCAGCTCTCACCCTCCCTCATCTCTCTTCTCTAGACCGGTTTCCTCAAATGTGGAAAGGTCTGTGTGGCCTGAGAAGAAAGGGAGGGAGGGAGGGAGAGGACAGCAATGAGCCTGTAGGGGGCACATAGTAAGTACTCAGCAAAGGGCGGCCAATAGGGCATACAGTGACACAAATGCTCTGTGGTGGTGGTGTCCCCCGCCCCACCCTGCCCCCGTTCTCTCACTGAGCTTCAGCCTCAACCTCAGCCTCCGCCGCCCCCACCCTCCATGTTGCTGGGCAGCGGCTAGGCTTCCAGCTTCTGTTTGGCGGGTAGTCAGTGCCTGCCCCTCAGGCTCCCACAGAGATCTTGCTGCCTCTGACAGTCTGAGCAAATTCTGTCTCTGTGTGTGTGTGTCTCTCTTGCTCTCTCTGCTCCCTCCTCTGTGTGTATGTCTCCCTGTTTCTGTGTCTGCCTGTCTATCTGTGTGTCTCTTTCTCTGTCTCTGTCTCTCTGTCTGCCTCTTTCTCTATCTTTCTCTGTCACCCATCCCTTGTCTGGCTATCTCCCTGCAGCCTCCAGCAGACACTGGCCCCCAGCCCCTCACCAGCAATTTTTCAATTGTCCATTCATGCTGGAAAGAGAAAGAAGATGGAGCCGTCACAAAAGCTGACACAACATCAGGCCCAGGACAGTCCTTCACAGGGGCTGACTGCCCTGGGATCCCGCTCCGGGTGGTCAGCCTGGGACTGGAGAAGCCTGAGCAGTGGCCCATCTCCCAGGATCATGCACTGAGCGCCTAGTCTGCAGCTCATTGTTCTGTCCACAAATCTAGGCCAAGGCCACCATGGAGGAGACCAGCACAGCTAGGAAATCTCAAGATCCAAGTCCAAGCAGACACTGCGAGCCAGTTGCCTCCCTTCCCCACATCCCCCTGGTTCATGGCCACCCTGGGCTGAAGGGGTGGGTGGAGGGGCAGCAGCGGGCACAGCAGTGCAGGGTCTGGTAGGGCGGGCACAGCCGCCCTAATTACCCCAGCTCTCCAGGCTCCAATGTGTTCTCAAAAGGACTCCAGGGACACTGCCTTTAATAACCACCACTAAACAGGCAAGAAAATCCATGCCTGGTAAACAGAGCCCCGGAGAGCAGATGCGGGCTGGCCAGCAGCTCCCAGGATCCTTTGTGGCAGAGTGGTCAAGGCAATCTCTAGAGCCCTCTCCCCACTGCTCCTCTCTGCCAGGCCTGGCCCCTCTCTTCCCCCTCCAATCCACAGGCCTTGGTTTCTGTTGCACATGCCTTCTTCCTTCGGGACAGGTTTTTGGGAAACTGTGATGCTAATCTGGCCTTTGTCACCTCCAGAAGTTGAGACAGAAGCAGAAATGATTTAATGACACTACAGCAGCCACACGTGCCAGTTTCAGCAGCAGAACTAAAGCCTTGCTGGAGGGGCTGGGCGCAAGGAGGAGTTCACTGGGTGGGGACTCTGGAAGTGGGTCAGGTGTGTGACAGCAGCCGTCACAGCCACACTTGTCGGTTGCTTCGATATGCTAAGTCATGTGCTAAGCACCCGCAGTGCCTGCTCTTATTTTGTCCCCCAGAAGTTCCTGGGGTAGGTATTTTACATATATGAACACAGGCTGTGTGAGGAGCAGAGTTCTCACCAAGCTCTGCAGTCTACTGGCAGCTTCTGCCCCTCACTTCTCTCACACATTCTGCCCCTGAACCCCCTTTGACTCAGGACCTGGGCAGCAGACAGGGCTCGGGGGACAATTCCCATCCAAGGGACATGGCCCCTCATGTCACCGCAAAGTTGACCACAGCACTTAAGGTTCCTCTCGCCCACAGCCCCTCATTCTGCAGATGCTGAAACTGAGGTACTGAGAGGGTGAATCTAGCATGCAGGAGCAAGAGGACAGAGAAAACCACAGAAAATCAATATGTATTCCATTACAATAAACAAGCATTGGGCCCTGGGGAGTCTTCCTGTGGCTGGCTGGGCCATTACTGCTGCACAAGGACCTTATTTCTTGGCACCTTCCATCCTGTTCCTCTCCCATCAAAAAATACAGCTCTGTGCCTCAATTTCCCCTGTCCTCAGGGCCTGTGCTGTTGTCAGGGATGGCCTTAGACATTCTAAAAGGCAAGGCAGAGGACGAGCTATTTGAGACCTGAGTGGCAGTACAGTGAGAAGCAGTCAGACAGGGTCTGTGGTCAGAAGGACACCCTCCCAGCAGGGTGCCGTGCTGGGTGTCCCCATCTGGCTGTAAAAACATCTCACACTGTGAGGACCCACTGTGTGAGTCACCATGCCCAAAGTGGGGGTGGGGGAGCTGGAGGGTTAAGCGGAGTGGCCCGCTGTCGCGGATGGGTGGGGGCAGGAGAGTGAGCAGGTACCAGGAAGTGGGGAACGAGGCAGGGGTCCTAACCGATGCCATCCAAACAGACCTGGATTAGAGTCTGAGGGTGGCTCATCATAATCCAGGTAGAGGAAAGAGTCAGTGCAAATGCCCTGAGGCCACACAGAGCTTGGGGTGGCTCTGGGAGCAGCAGAGAGACCAGGTCAGAGCTGGGTCATCATGAGGACCTCAGTTTTTACAGGTAATTGGAAGCCATAGAGGAATGGGAGTGATCTATGCTGTACAGGATGTCCTGGCTGCCCTGTGGGGACAAAGGCATGAGTCTACTGTCATGGGCCAAGCACAGGAGTCACAGTGGCTTAGAGCAGCAGAGAATCAGGCAACAGAGCTGTCAAAGAGGCTGCTTGATGCCTACAAGGGCTCTCAGGAGAGAGGGTGGAGCCTCGGTAGCTCTGCCCACCTGGCCCATTTCTCTGGTGAAAAACCAAGGCTGACAGAGGAAGTCACCCGTATGTGGTCACAGAGCTGTATAGTCATGACATGGGAACTTGAGGTGAGGGCTGTCTGCTCCAAATCCCTGGTATCTCACACGGACTCTGCGCTGAGTTTCCCCTCAAATCCTCCCAGCAGGTGAGGGATACAGTGGGCCAGGGAGATCCCCACCGCTGTCAAGGCAAGGCCAGCATATTGATTCTTTTTCTCAATGCCATGACACAATGCCTAAGGCTTGTTTTGACTCACAGTTCGGGGGGTACAGTCTGTCATCACAGGAAGGCATGGCAGCGAGCCGGAGACGGTTGGTCACACGGCCTCCACAGCCAGGAAGCAGAGAGAGACAGATGCCATTGCTCAGCTCGCTTTCTCCTTTTTATGCATTGCAGGACCCCAGTCCACAGGGATGGTGCCACCCCATCCAAGGTGGGTCTTCCCACCTCAACCAACCCAGTCCGGAAACTCCCTCCTAGACACGCCCAGATGTTTGGCTCTTAGGTCCTGGATTCCAGCCAGGCCCTATCAGGGACGATCTGTGTTAACTGCCATCAGGTCCACAGAGGCCTGGGGAGGCATGGGGGACAGCTCTGCAACAGGTGTGGCCTTGCAAGCCCAGGAGAGTCATTTCTGTGTTGTGATACCTGGGCCAGGCAGCCCAGAGCCAGTTTAGGTCCTGGGACATCTTGCAGCCTGCACTGTCAATCACTGGTTCTCTCAGCTTCTTCAAGAGTGCAGCTCATGCCTTTAATCCCAGCACTTGGGGGTGGGGGTGCGGGGGCAGAGGCAGGCAGATCTCTGTGATTTCAAGGTCAGCCTAGTCTACAAGAGCTAGTTTCAGGACAGGCTCCAAAAGCTATAGAGAAACCCTGTCTCAGAAAACAAAAAAACGAACAACAACAACAAAAAAAGTGTGCTCTCAGAACTTCAGCAAAAAAAGGGGGAGCCACAACACTGACGAACCATAAGCCAGGATACCACAGAGCTGTGGGGTCGGGACCCACTCGTCACCCTCACAGCTGATAGAGAGAGAGACAGATGGAGGGACAGAGGGATGGAGGGAGAGGGAAGGAGAAAGGGTACACCAGGTGTGAATGCAGGCATGGCTAAATAAAGTAAGGGACCAGTGAAAACGTGGCCAAATGAATGGACCAGTGGGAGAAGTATGGGATCCATTGGGCCCTGTGTGAATGCAGGAACCCAGAAATGCTCTGGCTGGGGGCACCCTGGGACTCCGGGAGGGAGCTCACCCAGTAGATGGGCCTCGCTGTCTGTGTGGCCACTACCCACCTTTGCTGTTCTCCTGGCCCCCGGGTCTGTGATAACCAGGACCTCCAGGCCTGCCTGCTGCAGAGCTTGGGCTGGCTCTCCAGGGCCCACCCCTTGCTCGGTTTCCTCCTTGGCTTTCTATGACCCCTTCATGAACCTGAAACCCCACACTTTAACTGGGCCCTGCCTGCTTCTTTCCCAGCCCCCATGCCTTTTAAATTTCTATTGCTTTTATTTATTAGTTTATTGGAGGACAGACCACAGCCTGAAGGAGCCAAGGCTCACTTTCCAACATGTGACTGGATTGGAATCATGAGATTGAAACCATGTTGTCAGGCTTGGTGACAAGCACCTTTACCTGCTGAGCCGTCTCATCTGCCCAATCCCTATGTCTTGACCCTCCTGTCTGCACAGATCCACTTCCTGGCCCTGAAGTTCCCCTTAGGGGCCTGTGTTGAAACACCTCTCCTTTCTGAGCGCAGGCACCATGCGGCCAGTGCGACGCAACTTCTATGACCCATCGTCAGCTCCAGGCAAGGGCATCGTGTGGGAGTGGGAAAACGACGGCGGCGCGTGGACGGCCTACGACATGGACATCTGCATCACCATCCAGAACGCGTACGAGAAGCAGCACCCATGGCTCGACCTCTCCTCGCTCGGCTTCTGCTACCTCATCTACTTCAACAGCATGTCCCAGATGAACCGCCAGACGCGCCGCCGCCGCCGCCTGCGCCGTCGCCTGGACCTGGCCTACCCACTCACGGTTGGTTCCATCCCCAAGTCGCAGTCCTGGCCCGTGGGAGCCAACTCGGGTCAGCCCTGCTCGTGTCAGCAGTGCCTGCTGGTCAACAGCACGCGCGCCGCCTCCAACGCCATCCTGGCGTCACAGCGCCGCAAAACGCCTATTGCGCCAGCAGCACCTCCAGCGCCCCCACCGCCCCCTCCACCGCTGCCGCCAGGAGGGCCCCCGGGTGCGCTCGCTGTGCGCCCCAGCGCCACCTTCGCCGGGGCCGCGCTGTGGGCCGCACCTGCCGCCGTCCCCACGGAGCCCGCGCCACCTCCAGGAGTTCCCCCGAGGAGTCCTAGCGCCCCCAACGGAGCGCCCACCGGCCAGAATAACCTCAGCCGGCCAGGACCCCAACGAGCCACCAGCGTCAGCGCACGTGCCTCTATCCCGCCAGGGTAAGAAGTCCTCACCTCCTCCGGAAGGGCACCCAAGGGCCACCCCCAGGGGGCCACTGCCTACTAGGGCCAAGGCTAGGGTGAAAAACGTACAGGTGTGGGCCACCCCTCGGGCACTAGCTTTGTGGTGGAGCACATTAGCAAGCTGGACAGCAGGACTCCATGAGGCAGAGACCACCATTATCCCATTCACAGCTGATAGGTGTCCCAGCTCACCATCTGGCTAAGCTGGTTGGCAAATAAACTCTTGAGGACCATGACTGCCATTGTCTGACTATACACACACACACACACACACACACACACACACACACACACACATGCCTTCCTGAGCCATGGAACTTAAATCTTCATCATTGTGTGGAAAGCACTTGACCCACCGAGTTATTTGCCAAACTTCCTCGGTGTCAGTTCATGACACTTTCTCCAAGACAATTCCAGAGGCCATAAAAGAGATACCTTCTGTCTATCACCCAGGAGAGCAGGGGTTCGGCCCAGACTAACAGCCAGTAATGGGAATTTTGTTTGCTATGGGCGAGGAATCGAACTCGGAATGGCAAGCCCCCTTTACCATCTGAGCCATCTTGCCTTTCTGAAAGTTTTGGGAGCATAGGAGTCTCACCTGCTCCAAGCCTTGGAGTAGAAGCAAGTTTCTTGAAAGAAACATTGCAGTCACTTTGGGTTCTTTTTTTTTTTTTTCTGGTTTTTCGAGACAGGGTTTCTCTGTGGCTTTGGAGCCTGTCCTGGAACTAGCTCTTGTAGACCAGGCTGGTCTCGAACTCACAGAGATCTGCCTGCCTCTGCCTCCCGAGTGCTGGGATTAAAGGCGTGTGCCACCACAGCCCGGCTGTTTTGTTTTGTTTTGTTTTTTTTCCTGGTCACTTTGGGTTCTTAATGTTACCTTCTAAGCTGACCTACAGGGACTAAAATGACCTGGCATGGAAGCAGGCCAGAGGGAACCAGTCTCTTGCTTCAACGAGAGACTGTTGTTATTGTTGTTGTTTTGGGGGGATCTTTTACCACCTGATCTTCACATTAGGACCACACTAAAGACTGAGGAGTAGAACCTAGTTTGGAAATCACAGGGTTTAGTGCCACAGGCCACAGGACAGGGACCCAGGACCGCCCTGGACAGAGGAACCACTTGGAAAGGGGTGACAGGGAGACTCATGGCCATGACAGAGAGGGCAGAAGAGACGAGGGCTGGAGTTAGTGGGGGTCCCCAAGAGGAAGAGAACACTAAAAGCAACTATGATGTGGCCCAAGAGTTGGCAGTGGTGACCCTTGGGATCTCCACCGGGATCTTGCTGTAATGGGAAAGTACAGGCTGAGATCAACAGGACAGAGAGGGACAGGTGAGGATATCCTGGGAGGAGGCTAAAAGTGCAGGTTGAGGATATTGGGGTGCAAGCACGTGGACCTGAGCTTTGTTCCCTAGCACCCACATAAACATCAAGCACAGCAGGGTACCCCTGTAGTCCCGGGGCTCGCTGGACAGCTGCTATGGTAGATCCATCAGCTGCTGAGCTTCAGGTTCTGTGGGGTCCGGAGAGCGCTGGCTGCTCTTCTAGAGGACCTACGTTCAATTCCCAGCATCCATAAGCCAGCTCACAACTGGCTCCAGAAGAACCAGTGCTCTCTTCTGGCCTTCACAGGCACCAGCATACATGTGTGTACACAGACAACAGGCACACACACACACACACACACACACACACAGGGTTCTCTGCATTGTAAGGTCACTTATATATTGGTGTGTGATTGGTGTGTGTGTGTGCACGTGTGTGCAAGTGTATGCCAAAGGGTGTGTGTCTAGATCAAAAGACAGCTTGTGGGAATTCTCTCCTTCTGCTGTACTGACCCCTGGCATGGCACTCAGGTCATGAGACTTGGCAGTAGACATCTTTACTCTCTGATCTGTATCATGGACCCCATTTCTGCACACACTTCATGGGTCACTGAGGACATTGCTGGGAGCCACTCCTTTGGGACACACGATATAAACCATTAGGAAATGTTGAGTGTTCGTTCTCCACAAGTGTGCCCTGGGTGTGAGCTCACAAGGCTGAGCTGGTTGGGAGGACTCATGATGCACACACACAGGAGACAGATACACAGTGATCAAGGGAGTCAGTGGGCACAGTCCTGGGAGGAGAGGGGAGGTCTAGGGAGATGGTAGAACAGGGTAGTGTGTGGCCCAGAGGGAGTGAGTGGTTGGGACAGGCCACCAAGGGGAGGAGCATGTGGGGGGAGACTGTTTCTAGGGAGTTCAGAGAACACAGTGTGTCCAGGGAGGTGCTGGGGTGTTCTGTCTGTACCTAGGAGAAAGGATGGGTACTGCAGGTGCATAGGTCCCTAGAAGGTTCTAGAAACCACACAGAGGTACAGCCTTCTTAGTGGAATGGGGAAACCAGTTGTCTGAATGGGGGGTTAGAGCCATACTGGGGAACTTCGAGAGAGTTTGGGGTTAGTGCCTCCAGCAGCTGGGAGCCATAGAGTCTGCTTGAGCTAGAGAGGGCCACGGGGAGGAGAAGACCAGCTCCTGGAGGTATTGGTCATTCAATACATCCCACTCCTGTGCCACTTGGCCGTGCAGACCCCCCTCTCATGCCTGACAAGTCCATATCAAGACTTCCCAATCCTACTCTCCAAGAAGCCCCAAGAAATTAACCCCTGGCTTAGCATGAGGTATGGGTGGGTCCCAGGGGAGAAGGGTGGGGAAGGACCCGTGGTCAACCCCTGGTCTTGTCATGTGAACTAGACTAGGAAAGAGTTGTGGGTGTCTCCATGAATCAGGCAGCCCCCACCCACAGCCCATGGCCCCTCACAACCCTTACTTCTGAGTCTTTTCTATCACCCACCAACCCAAGGGCTTGAGGTACAGAATTTGAATTCTGAGCTCCTGAGTCTAGAAACCCAAGGTTGAGGATAGGGCGGGGCTGGCTCTCCCCTAGGTGCTACCCTTCAGATTCAGGGTACCTGTCCCCTGATATGATCATGTTGCCTCCTCTTGGGAGGACATGGCCACATTGGGTGAGGCCCTCACTGACCACTGCATCAATCCTCATCCGTTCTGGGATTCCTGGATCCAGCGTTTAGGTCCTGGGGGGGTCTTTGTGTCTCCCTCCACAGCTCTCCGCGCCCCGCCCCCATCCATTTCTTTTCCCCTCGGCCCCTCCCTTCTCCTTTTTTGCCACCTTCCAGCTGGGGTGACCTCCAGAAGTAGTTTCATCTCTTCAGCCTCAGTTTCCCCACATGACACACACAGCCCCACCCTACTCCTGTCCAGAGCTGACCAGTGTATGAAACCCTCACACCTACTGGGTGTGATCAGTGCGCAGAGGGGTCAAGGACTTCTTGGTCTGTGATGTGATTCTCATATCATCGCTGGATGGGGACCAGGAGGGAGGCCCAGAGAGGGGAATCAACCTTCCCAGAGTCACACAGCCAGTGGGGACAGGCCACGGTTTTTTCCACTCTCCCTGTGCTGGGGCCAGGAGCCAGCTGGCAGGGTGGGCCTGGGGGACACACAGGGTGGGAAGATCCGCCCTGTCTCACGGGAGGTCAGTGTCCATCGCTGTGGAACACAGCTGCAGGGCAGAGGAACTAAGTCAGACTTTCCGCCCCACACGGGGACAGCTGCAGGCCTGTTTCTGTTTACAGAGCACACCCCAAGTCCCCAATCTCATCTCATGACTCCGCCAGCATTGCCTATCTCCATCATAGAAACCCAGGCTGCACCCTGTTCCCCCATCCCTGTTGGCCTGTGCAGCACTGTCACTGAACAGGTGTCAGGTACCAGGCAGGCGCTGTGTGAACACCTGGGTCATACAGGCCCTTTCTTGCTTGCAGGCCCTCAGGGATTCCCTGTGGCCCTCTGGCTTATTTCCCTCACTCCTCCTGCCCCTCTGTTCTTGCTAGCACTGTCCATGCCATGACCATGTTAACCGGACATCTTCCCCAGCTCCCCAGCATGACTTACCTCTGTCAATCAAATTCCCCATTTATTAAAGAAGCATTGTATGACAGGCACCTGGGGGACCCTGGGACACAGCAGGCAGTCCCTGACATCCAGGGCTTACAGCCTCATCATGACAAACAGAACCCAAAAGAAACGGATCCTAGAATAGGCTAGAAGGTAGCTTTAGCCTGCGACGGAACCACAGAAAGGGAAGGGTGACAGCGATAGTATTTTTTATTGCATTATTTTTAAGACGGGTATAATTTTTCCTCTAAAAATTGCATTTGGTCAAGGAGAAAGTAAGATTAAAGAAGCCAGCCAGAGCCAGGCATGGTGGTTCTCACCTTTAATCTGAGCACTCCAGAAACTGAGGCAGGAGGATTGCTGAGAGTTTGAGGCCATCTTGGGTTACATAGGGAACCCCTATCTCAAAAAAAAGGGAGCTGTTCCAGGCTTTTTCTTTTGGGCCACCAGCCAGCTCCCAAATCCTGACAGGGAGACTTGTTTTTAGTTTCGAAGGCTCAGCCTAGGTTAGGCTCCTTTCTAGCTAGCTCTTTTGGTTTTGGTTTTGTTTGTTTGTTTGTTTGCTTGTTTGTTGTTTTATTTTGTTTTTTTTTTCCTGTGGCTTTGGAGCCTGTCCTGGAACTAGCTCTTGTAAACCAGGCTGGCCTCGAACTCACAGAGATCCACCTGCCTCTGCCTCCCAAGTGGTGGGATTAAAGGCGTGCGCCACCACTGTTCAGTTTAGCTAGCTCTTTTAACTTAAATTAACCAGATTCAGCTTCATTTTCTCTACCTTTTGCCTCGGGGCTCTTTACCTTTCTTTCTTTCTTCTTTTCTCTTTCTTTCTTTCTTTCTTTCTTTTCTTCCTTCCTTCCTTCTTTCTTTCTTTCTTTCCTTTCTTTCTGTATATCTTACTTGTCTGTCTGGTGGCTGCCTAGCTTCTTGCCCTGAGCATGTCCCTCTCCTTCTCCCTCATTCTCTTTTCCCTTCTTCCCTCTTCTTTCTCTCTCTAGATTTCTCCTCCATTTATTCTCTTTGCCCACCAGCCCCACCTATCCCTCTTCTGCCTAGCTATTGGCCGTTCATCTTTTTATTAGACCAATCAGGTGTGTTAGGCAGGCAAGATGAAACAGATGCAACACATCTTTACATAATTAAACAAATACAAAATAAACAAATGTAACACACCTTTGCCAAGTCAAAATAATATTCCACAACAGGGGACCAGCAAGATGGCTCAGCGAGTAAAGGTGCTTACTGCCAAGCCTGTCAAACTGAGCTCAATCCTTGGAAACCATGAGGTAGAAAGAAAGGACTCCGGGAAGTTGTTCTCTGACGTCAACATGCACACCACGGTACACGCGTGCATGTCCATATGCACAAAATAAATAAAAGGGATTGTGAAGAAAGAAGCAAGAGGCATGGAGGCACATACTCACAACCCCAGCATTTGGGGGGCTGGGGTGTGCAGATCGTGATAGGCCAGCCTGGCCTGATACTGAGACTTGGGGTGGGGAGGCAGCATGCCTGGAAGGGAGGCAGGAACTGAACCGCTGTGGTAAGGCCCGAGTGTGTACAGGCTGTGGGACCTGGTTTGCTTTAACTGAATTAATCTGGTGCTAAGGGTCTTCAGCTAAGGAGAGATGTGCCTGGTTATATATGGGGGAGAGGTGAGTTGCACTATATATATCTTAAGACAGGGTCTCATGTAGCCCAGGCTGATGTCGAACTTGCTACATAACTGAGGATGACCTTGAACTGCTGGTCCCCCTGTCTCCCACCCTCTCTATGCTGGATTTACAGGTGTGTGCCATCGTGCCAGGTTTGCATGGTCCTGGGGTCAAATCCAGGACATCATAAATGCTAGGCAAGTGCTCTACCCACTGAGCCACACCCTCAATCCTTGCTTATTTTTATTTCTTGTGATTTTGTGTCTGCTGAATGGCATCATGCTTTCTCTCTCCATTTCTTTTTGTTTAAATGGCTGTAAAATGTTTACATACCAAAGTCGTGTAGGAGCCTGAACCTGGGAAGGGAGGGGCCTTGGTTTCCCACCCATCCCCCTTTCCTGGCTAGGGTAGCTGTGATGAGGCAGGGTCACCACTTCACCACAAGGTCAAACCCAAAGCCTCCCCAGCCAGCCCCCACCTGAAGCACTTCCTGCCCACTCCCTGGGAAGCCAAGCCACATACTCCTGTCTGCACAGTGTGCTCCCCAGGGCGTGGGAACAGCAACCAGCTGGCCCTCCCCTACCTGGGCTCCACCCAGCGCTCTGGGGAGGGAGGGCAGACATTGAAAGAGAACAGAGACACACACAAATCATCTTTGAAAGCAGGACTGAGCCCCAGGATCAGAGAAATCTGAATTTCCAATGTCAGCCAGGCCTCAGAGTTGTGGGGTGCACTCTGGGAGATAGATAGGGAGAGGAGTCATTTGACAAAGGGGAAACTGAGGCCTGCAGGTGGTCAGAACTTGTTGTGGTGGAAGACAACGTGAACATAGGGCCCCAGATCACTGACCATGGACCCCTGAGCTCAGGCTCCATCTCCCAGGCCTGGCCTTATCTCCACAGATGGGTGTCCAGGCGGTGGCCCCAGGTGACCCTGAGGGCAGGGACTTGGCTACCAGGTGGAGTGGGGCTAAAGGCAGCAGGTAATGAGAGCATCCCCGAGTTCTCGCAGGAACTTCTAGAGAGGGGAAAGGGTGGGCAGGGGACTTTCTTCTCCCCAGATGGCATGGTTTCACTTCTGCCCTCTCCTCTTCACCTGCACTGAGCCTTTGAGGGCTCCCTGGGGACTGCTGGGTACATGTTAAGCACCCCCAGAAGGTCCGAGGCTCGTGGGGGACATGGAAACCACCATCGGAGAGCTTGGCAAGCCTGCGCCTTCCGGGGCAAGGCAAACATGGAGAGATGGAGACTCAGAAGACCTACAGGAGCACTGGTGGGCTCTTGCTCTCGAAGGTGGTGACTCACTCTGGTGGACAACCAATGGCCGACCATGAGGTTGCTTATACAGCCCCTGAGCTTGCTCTGTGGTCCAGCTCTGAGACTTTGCCCAACCCTGTCGGTCTCAGATCCACAATATCCCCAACCTTAGCCAACCCAGTTGGGTCAGCCCAGAGTTGGACCCAGAAATTCCAGGTCCTGCTGCCAAGAGCATCACAAGCCAGCTAGGGAGGGGGTCTACGTGATCTCACTTTTGCTCTTTGAATGTCATCATGTTGTCAGGTGCAGGGTCCATGACTGACCAACTCACGTGTGTCTTTGCCCTGGAAGTACGGAGTTCCTAGTGTATGGTATGAGGGTGATTCCCAAGTTCCATCCTAGCTGTGCGGGGAGGAGTGCTGGGATTGATTGCTGATGTCTGCTGTAGGTGCAAATTTGATAATAGCGGTATGCATGTTATTTATTTGATATCTGTTCTGATCTTATTTGGGAGATTGGAGGGAACATCTGGAATTGGAGCTCTTGTTTCTATGATAACCAAGAGACCCCAGAGGTAGTGAGCTAGTTTCTTATCTGTTCATTACTGGGAGCTTGTTTTGTTATCCTCTGTCCTGCGGTCACAGGGTTGGGTAGTTCCCAGAGCTAGAAATCTGGCAGACGAGATAAGAGTTGAACCACACAACTAGAGAACAAGACGGAGAATGCCCAGATCCTCAATGCGAGATGAACTCTGTCCCTCCTGGATAAGAAAGAGTACAGCCTGTGTTCAAAGAACAGACATGGAGCTGGTAGGGAAAGGGACCACATGGACCTTTCTTCTCAGGCTGGGGAGGGAGGATGGTTTCCCCCATCCCTCAGCTGGAGCTTCTGGCCTCAGCCTCTGAGCCATGGGAAGAGAACCCAGTTCAATGCAGGCTTTCCAGAAGCCTTGCTGGGGGCCCTACCCTGTGAGGGATTAGCACCCTTAGAGAAGGCAGGTGTGCGCTGCTGTGCTTCAGGAGGCCCCCTGAGCATGCTCGCCTCGGCATGAACACAGTCTGGAAGCTGCAGGAAGTGTTCCCCGAGCACCTGCTTTGTGGCCCAGGGACAGTGGGCTCTGAGCCTGTGCTTAGAACAACACAGTCCCCACTCGCGCTGCTGTGCCAAGCATCTGCTGTACGCCAGATGAAGTTCCCCTCTGTCCAGCATCACCCAGAGAGACCTAGCTGAAGATAGAGTTGGGGAAGGCACAGGCGTGCAAAGGCTAGAAAAGGGGCGTGGTCAACACATTAGAGAAACCACTGGGGGGAGGGAGAGAAGAAAGAAACCACTGAATGTAAGGAGGAAGCCAAGGGGTGAGGGGGAGGCCAGCGACAGAGGTGGGCCAAATGGCCCAGGGCCTGGCTGTGTGGGCAGTGCATGGAGAACTCCTTACATCCATGCTAATGCCAAGGAAGCAGTAAGATGAGGAGAAACAGGCTGTCTAGGAAGTCAACCTTGAACCAGCGACCTCTGTGAGGGAGGGTGCAAGAGACTTCTTAGGAAGGGGTTAGTTGGTGCAAAAGCCCTGGGGTGGGAATGAGCCTGGCATGTGTGAGGAGATCAGCGAGGCTGGTGTAGAGTGTGCAAGAAGGCGCATGCAGGAAACGAGGTTCAAAGTGTGGCAGGGGCCCGATCAGATGGTCAGCTGTTTCTCTGTGCAAAGGGCTAGCCTCAGCAGGATGGAGGGCTGGGAATGGTAGCAGGCCCTGGGGAAGCCTATCCTCAGACCCTCTGCCAACCCGGGGCCCCAAGAAGGCAGGGCAGGAGTGAAGGCTTAGTCGGAGGCCCTGGGCGGCAGTGCTTGTCCAGGGAGATATTCTCGATGCCTGGAAGGAAGTGGTGTCTCCCACATCAAAAGGGCCACCCCCCAGAGCTCCCACGCTTGGCAGCATGGGAACTGTGCTGCGGAAGGTTCTCTCAGGCAGCTTGCAGACTGCAAGAGGGTGTGTGCCACCTTGGGACTGTCCCCTATGACATAGAAATGCTGCACCATCAGGCCCCACACAGCCCTCCTCCCTGTAGCCCAGGCCCCTATAAAAAGAAAAGGAAGATAATTGTTTTTAAAGCTTTTCTTGAAATATTAGTGTGACCAAGATCTCAAGACTCCTTTTCCTGTCCATCTCCCAGGAATAGAGACTCAGCAAAATGGGAACCAGACTTTGGGCATCATATATCTGAGGTAGCAATCTGACTATCCTGATTGATAGAGGCTGACTGGAGAGCTGTGTTGTCGATTCTTTGAACTTCAGAGAACTGTGATGGATTAGTCATGCCTGCCACTGGTAGGAGACAAGTAGGTCGTGGTATGGATGCTAAATATTTTCCTCCCTGCCCATATTACCAACTGTACTGAATAAGAAGAGGGGAGTTCTCGTGAGGCAGAAAGGAAAGGGAAGTGGGAAGACAGAGAGGAGGGCAGGATTTCAGCTGGTGTGTCCACACGCAGTGTTTGTACACAAAAGGAGAGACAGGCTGGAAGCCATGACCACCTCTCTGCTGCCCTGTAAGTATGAAAAGTAACAACTAGGGTGGTGACAAAGCCTGAGGCAGGTCACATGGCTGTTCAGCCCTTCCCATTTGGGGTCCTACCACATTGCAGAAGGAGAAGCTCTTGAACATGACTCCTCACTAAAGGTAGGGAAACTGAGGCTCAGTACCTTCATGTCACTTCCACTGACCATATACCTCAGGGCTCAGAGCACCCAAACCTTTCCCCCTTCCTTCCTCCCATGGAATCAGTGACTTCAGATTGTCCAGCCACTTCACCAAGGATGGGTCTAGATGGTAATGGAATTGATGGTAGTGATGGTGATGGTGGTGGTAGTGATGGTGGTGGTGGTGATGGTGGTGGTGGTGGTGATGGTGGTGGTGGTGATGGTGGTGGTGGTGGTGATGGTGGTGGTGATGATGGTG
>JAQHUG010000089.1:1787046-1806712 GCA_028555095.1 Dicrostonyx torquatus | reverse complement strand
CCCTATACACACTCATCTGTCTCCCCACCTCAAGTATCTAGCGAATTGCTATTTGTCCCTGAACACCGGGGTTAAGATCTTGTTTTTGCCAATTGTAGTGGCCCTAGCATTTAATTACAGCATTTGAGAGGCAGAGGCAGGAGGATCTCTGTGAGTTCAAGACTAGCCTGGTATGCATAGAGAGACTGTTGAACTCACAGAAATCCACCTGCCTCCAACCCGAGTGCTGGGATTAGACATGTGAACCATCATGCACAGTTTATGTGGTACTGCAGATAGAATCCAGGGCCTGTGCATGCTAGGCAAGCCACGTCGCTAGCCTCATTGCTCACTTTAGAGCATCCCACACCTCCCCCAGAGCAAGAATACCTGGCCTGTCTCACGTGGCAGCGGAGGCATCGACCCCGAGCATCCTCCAGCAGCTGCACAGCCAGGTAGACCTCACCCTGTACCTCGGCGTCTGGATCCACTCGGCTCAGGTTGATCCAGCTGTCAATCCCTGCAGAGCACACGCGGTGTTTAGGAAGCACCTGTACTAGCAGGCTTTGTGTCAGCTCAGAACTGCCACTGATAACAGCCATGCATGACCGAGTGGCTTCTCATGCGGGACCTCAGCTTCGGTCTGCGATCAGCCCTATGTCAGAGGAGGAAACTGAAGCACAGAGACTCGACTGTCCCCACAGCTAGGAAACAGCCAAGATTAGAGACAGAGGTAGACGGACCTCTGTGTGTTCGCGGGCTACACAGGAAACCCTGTCTCTAAAAGGAAGAAAGAAGACAACAGAGGTGGAATATAAACATGGGCAGCGCAGCTTTGGGATGTACTCTGGAATGTGAATGGCACACACGCACGCACGCGCACACAGACTTCTGTCACATTTTGAATGTATTGCTTGTTGACTTCTGGCCCCAATGTAGCCCAGTCTTTCTTGGCAAACATCATTCCTTCCCCTTTATTTCTCTTTTGGTTTTTTTTGTTTTGTTTTGTTTTGTTTTGTTTTTTTGGTTTTTCGAGACAGGGTTTCTCTGTGGCTCTGGAGTCTCTTTTGTTTCCATACAGGGTCTCATTATGTATCCCAGGCTAGACCAGAACTCCTGTCCCTCCTACCTCCACCTCCTGAGTGCAGCCAGGGGTCAGCACCAAGGCCACCATGCCTGGCTTTAACCTCCTGCTGCCCTTTTATGTCTTCAAACATCTGACTTTTCAAAGCACTTGTAACTGTGGCCAGTGTTACAAATTTGACAGACTCTAAAATCACCTGGCAGATAGCCCTCCCAGCGCACCTGGGAAGGACTGGCTGGATCAAGGTTAGCCCCTGAGGACACCCGTGGGCGATTTTCTTCATTACATAACTGGTGCGCTGTGGCAATGTGGGCAGAACCATTCCCTAGGCTGGAATCCTGGCCCCTACAAGGAGAAATCAAGGGGAGCCCCAGATGTCATTCCTCTCTGCTTCCTGATTGTCGATGGGATGTTACCAGCTCCCTCAGCACCTGATGCCTCGATTTCCCTGCCATGATGGACTTTGAACTGCAAATTGAAATAAGCCCTCCCTCTGTCAAGCCACCTCTATCAGAGTCACAGGAAAGGAAAAGTCCTGAATTCCAGCCAGGGCTACACCCTATCCCAAACAAACAAGCAAACCAACACCAGTCGGTGACTCCCTGCTGCTGCCAGAAGAAAACCCAGAATCAGAATCTCTGACACTGGAATTGCGACCCTTCTGAGCCACATGCGGGTGCTCACCTCTGGAAGGACAGTGCTCACTCTTCATTGCTGAACCATCCCTCCAGCGCCTGGAGCAGACATGCTCAGTGATGGAGCCATTGGTTTGATCCCAGCACTGATGATGATGATGATGCACAAATGAGGGCTCACTCTGTAGCCCAGGCTAGCCTCCTGAATGCTGTGATGACAGGCATGCACCACCAAATCCAGCTTGGAAATTCAGTTTCATCACCATCACCCTCCTTGCTGGCATTCCCAGAGGTAAGATGTGTATGTGGTCTCCCTCTTACCCCACCAAGATGAGGACAATGTCCCCCTGCCCAGCACCCACAGGCACCCTTTCCTTTGGCTCTGGAAACTCGTGGGGTCTGTGATGTAATAAAAAGAATACATGCAAGAATGTATGGTTTGATTCAGTGCATAAACTTCCAGGAGTTTCTCTGACTGGCGGGGATCTGAATGTGGGACACCAGGAGTAAGTACAGGGCTGCTCGCTGCAAGGGAGCCAGTCAAAGGCATGATGGGACATTACAGCAGAATGCATGATTGCAGAACGCAGAAGCACTGAGGTCCGAAAGGTCTAAAAGGTACACTGTGGCTGCTAGGGACAGCGGCGCATGCCTGCCAGTCTGGTACTGGGAGGCTGAGACTGGACTGTCATGCATTACAGCCAGCCTGGGGTACCTTGTCTCAAAATACACAGAGAAGGGGGCTAGAGAGACAGCTCACATCCTCTGCTCTTCCAGAGGCTCCGGGTCCGGTTCCCAGCACCCTCATGGTGACTCACAGCCATCTGTAACTCCAGTTCCAGGGGATCCAGCGCCCTCTTCTGGCATCTACAGGCACTGCATACATGTGGTGCACTTGTAGACAAGCATGCAAAACGCTCACGCATATAAAAAATAATAAATTCAAATTTACAAATACACGATGAGGCGAAAAAAAGGCAACTAGGGAAAAACGAGTGTAACAGGCTACCATGTGGGCTGAGAAAACCCATGATCACAAGCGCGCGCGCACACACACACACAGAGTGCAACATGGTAAGCTCAAACCCTGGACCCAAACAACCTTAATCCCATGTCCTGGCTGTCATCCCATGTCCTGGCTGTCACAAAACCTTTGTGACCACAAGCAAGCCACCAAACCCTGTGGACCTCAGCACTGACACAGGACAAACTTAAGGGAATAAAGGTCCCCACCTCAGAGGAGGGCTCGGCATGCACTCACAGTGGCAGTGTGGCAGTGTGGCAGGCCCTACTATTGTTCTTACTTTTCATGTTAAAAATAAAATCACTGCAGGGATGGGGTGCAGTTTAGAGGCAGAGCGCTTGCGAGACCCTGGTTCATCGCAAGCATGTGGCACGCAAACATAGAGTGTCTGGGAGGACATAAGGAGAATGGCCGCAGCCAGGCATGAGAGTGCGCATCCGAACACCTACATGGGGGAAACTGAGGAACAGGAGTCACAGCTTGGAGACTATCTAGGGCTTGATCGAGAGAGCCTGTCTCAAAAAGACGAAACTGAAGCTGCTGGACCCCAGGTCTGTGAAAACGAATTAGCTGCTCAATAAATGAACTGAACTACAAATTAAAGAGACAGGATACAAAAGACACATCCACCCGGCAGGGGTGGTGCACGCCTTTAATCCCAGCACTTGGGAGGCGGAGGTAGGCGGATCTCTGTGAGTTCAATGCTAGCCTCGGCTACAAAGCGAGTTCCATGGCAACCAGAGCTGTTACACTGAGAAACTTGAAAAAAAATGAAAAAAGAGGGGGAATCCTCCCCCTTCAGGCTCTGAGGCCACTCCCTCAGCCCTTGCAAGGCCCCTGTAGGTCAGATCATCTTTTCCTCTCCCTCCAGTCAGGCTCTGCTCACCTCGAGGGTCAGCTGTGATGGCCTCTTTGCTCAGGGAGATCTTCCCGATGATGTCGTCGTGTCTGTGAAAAGGTGGTGGGAGAAGGTCAGTCCAGGACCAGCTTCTCCCGTAGAGCCGTGGGGACAAGTGTCAGGGGTTGGAGGCAGCACACTTCCTCTTGGTGTGGAGATTGGCGTGTGACTTGGGATCCCCGTGCACACCACCACCCACCCACCACACACCCAACAGTGTCCTCATCCAGCACGTAGAAGGCCAGGTGGTGGAAGTCCAACGGCAGGTGCACAGTGTATTCCTCCCCCCAGAAGGGGCTCAGGCTCCTCCAGATAGTTGCTGTCCTGAAAGAGGGGTGCTGGGCTAGGGCCTCATACAGTGGGTGACCTGGGGATCCCCACAAATAAAGTTAGGGGCACACACACAAACACAACAGACATGCTGTGCACACGCTCCTAGAATCTACACATACCTCCATCCCAGGAATACAGCAAGTGCACTCAGACCCATGAGCTCAGACAGAGAAGCACACCCAGACCCAACGTGCACACATGCCAGAGATGCAGACAAATGCAGGTACGGCTGCAGGGAGTCTAAATGTGCATGCATGCATGCAGGCACACATGCACATAGGCATGTCCCCAAGACACAACTAAAGAGGTTCACAAGTAGACCAAAACCCACACAGAGAGACCCATGGAAACATATACACACATACAATCAGAGAAACACACCTAGACAGGCCGAGGAAGCCAGAGACAGGAAGTCACACATCCATATAGTCACAAATACACACGAGCAACCTGAGAAACATCTAGAAACCTGTTTGTAAATATAGACACAGTATCCCAGATAGACCCAAGCCTGGAACACGGAGACACAAAGACAAGCTTACATAGCAACACAGAACCCACCAGTCACCAATACCTAGTGCTACATTTATGCGTTCCCTCCCTACCCAGAATGCAGACATCATCTGTGCTTGGGGTGAGCTCAGTGATGCCTGGGAATAGTGCAGGGATCCCCAGGCAAATTAATCAGGTGAAAGAGAACTGGGCAGGGAAGACAAGCATCCCAGATGGCTGGAACCACATGTGTAAAGGCCCTGAGGCAAGTGTGAGCAGGGCCAGTCAGAACACTCGGGGCTTCACGGCACCCAGAAAGTCAGGGGACACTAGGGTCAAGTCAAAGCTGGACACAGGCACACATACATATGTTCCACACCTGGGCCTGGCACCCTGACAGGGCTCCCACTGTGGCTGCTACCGGGAACAAAGACTCTACACTGCCCAGTGAAGTCCCAGCCAAACCCATGTGCAAAGCTTGCTTCCTTCTGTTGGTTTCTTGCAGCCCAGAGAAGGGAGAAGAGCTACCTGGAAGCATACAGAAATCCAGTCCGGGGACTGATACAGAAATCCAGTCCGGGGTGGGGGCTAGTATCTTATAACAGGGCAAACATAGAGGGAGCCATGGGAGGGGTCAGCCTTCCTAGGGGCTCCCCACCCCCAGTTCCCATTCCATTTGGACCAGAACTAGTGCCAGGAGCATCCTGAATCTTGTCTCCATAGAAACCAAGGCTTCAGCCACCCGCCCAACCACCCCCTCAGGTCTACAGGGGCTGAAAGCTGTCCCTTGACCTGAGGGGGAAGAGGAGCCCAACTCAGCTGATGTCCATCAAGACTCAGTGCCCACAGATAACCACACACCCTCCTTTGCATTCACACCTGAGGCACACACACACACACACACACACACACACATCTCTGGTATGCATGGGAGTCCTGTGGACTTGTACACACACATGGTCAGAAGCATTCACACCAGCTCTGTGGCACCCCAGATGAGCAGGCTGGTATGCACACGTGCACACACACACACACACACACACACACACATTCCCACCTGAACATTGATGTGAATACGACACACCCAGACACCCGCAGCACCCAGAGGCCTGGAGTCAGCCAAACTAGCCAAGCATGAGATGCCCACACTCCCCCCCGCCAATAGGCCTTTGGTGGTGGCTGAGTCAGCCCCAGGGAGCCAGAGATATCATGGGTCCCCAGACAGAGGCTATTGGCCAGTTGACATCGGTTGAAGTGTTTTACCCAAGAGGCCAGGGCTAATGTAGCCTCCTTGAAGGTGGACAACCCCCACCTTCATGAGGGACTGCTCTCTATGCTCCCTTCCCCTCCAGACCCCACCCCGTGCTGACTACGCACCTGGCCACAACCTCGTCATCCACTTTCACCAGGCAATAGGGGTCACTGCTCCCAGACCTGTGGGAAGAGGGGGTCAAGGAGGCTGTTGGAAGGGGCAACTATGTTGGGAGCCTAAATGCCTAGGCAGGGTGAAGCTGAGGCCCACAGAGGGAAGGGGACTTACACTGGATCACACAGGCAACTTCTACAGAAAGGCAAGCCCTGAGGAGCAGCAGCAGGTTGTCACCTGCCACCCACAGGCAGCATAAGCCTGCTGTCCCTGCTCTAGAACTCTGGCTTCCTTACTATGACTCCAACAGACATTAACACTCACCCAGCCACTCCTCAGCAGAGGGGGCAGAAGAGGGTCAAAGAGAGGTGTGGAGGATGGGTCGTGGGTTACCCTGAGCTCCCTGACACAGACAAGACCCTAATGCCAACTGCTGAGCTAAACACTGTGTTCCTCAACCTTCCCTGACCCCCATCCTCAGAAGGAAGAACTTGCAGGCATACACCAGGGTCCAGGACCTCAAAACTGAACCCATAGAGATGACTGTAGGGCTGAAGACTGGCTCAGTGGCAAAGCGTTTGCCTACCATGTTCAAACCCTAGGTCCCACGACCAGCAGGAAAAACCAAACAAAAGCAAATCCCAAAAGACAAGTGCTATTTCCCCCTCACAAAACCCTGGGCCCTAGGCCAATCAAAGGCAGCCCCGCCTACCTCCCCTTTATAATAATAGTCACCAGTAAATCCCAGGTCACCTCCCCTTTATGATAGTAGTCACCAGTAAACCCCAGGCTGCCCACCTGGGTCTCCTTTGCCTCACTCCCAAAGCCATCTCATTGTAAAGGTTATCTCTCACTGCCACCATCTAAAATGACCCTCCAAACCATTTGAGATGGGCCACACCTACAGTCCCAGCTCCCTGGAGGCTGAGGCAGGAAATTTGCCTGAACCCAGGAGTTCAAGGTCAGCGTGGGCAACATAGTGAGAGTAAGGCTCATATAGATATAGATAGATGGATGGATGGATGGATAGATGATAGATAGATAGATAGATAGATAGATAGATAGATAGATAGATAGATAGATAGATAGATCTTTCTTTTCTGGACCTAAATCATCTTGCACAGTTTATCTGTGTGTTTGTGTCTGCCTCCACCTTCTTACAACCTCTGAACTGTAACCTCCTTGGAGCGCTGGCTGCACCTAACTTCTCCACAGGTCTGGGGGTGTTCCTTCAGGGAAGATTCAGGATAAACGATGTGCGGAGCACAGGCTCTGGAGGAGGTTGGGGTGGATGGTACAGACGTAAATTCAGCTGGGGTCTCCTAGCCATGTCCCCTCTGCTCCCCCAGCTGCCTTCACAGGGAACAGGGATGTTGGCTGCAACCTGGGCCTTTGGCTGGCTGGCTGAGTTGTTCCCTATGCCTCAGTTTCCCTCCAAGACTTCTCCACCTCATTCTTCAGCTTTCTCGGTGTAGATGTGGCCCAGACTGACTGTAATCAATTAGCATGCAGGCTTGGAGATACAGCCTTTCTCAAGAAACCTGGCTAACTCCAGGTCCCTCAAGGGAGTAAGGGTCAACACATCTACTTCTGGGCCATGACGCACACGGCCTTATCAGGTTCCTATCAGGTAGGGGCCAGGGTGGCAGGCAGGGCTGGCCTCTCCCAGGCCCTGGTCTCTCCAGACTCCCGGCCTCTCCCATGGCCTCTGCGGGAGTCAAGCATGGGAAAATGTGACCCTCAGCCATCACTTCCCCGTTCGGTTCATACATTGAAGCCTGTAGTGTTCATGCATTAGCTTTGTGGTCTTACGGCCACGGCTGCCTCGCTGGTCCTCAGTTTCTCCATTTGTGAAACAGAGAAACCAGTTGGCACACACGAAGTGTTAAACATGATACATGTGCATGGTGAGTCCTCAGTGCTGACGGGCAGGGCTGGCCACCCCCTAACCTTGAGTGTCAGGCTGAATAGGACCTCTGCCTTAGAAGGGAAAATGAGACAACACCCCAGCTAACACCCCACTCTCAGACAAGGGAACCCCAGCTTTTTCTGAGAATATCCCTTTCGGAAAAGGGAGCTGCCCACTAGAGAAACTGAAGCAGGGTGCCCAGTAGGACACAGTGACACCTCCTCAACCTTGCTCAACCCAGAGTGACCTTGGCCAGAAAACTGTAGGGACAGGTGTAAGTTGCAAAAATGAAAACCTAAAGCCCCTTCCAGAAGAAACAGGGAACCCTTGAGCCTGAATCCTAGCCCAGTGGAAACATCTGCCAGTGGCTCATAACTCTCTCCCAAGACTGGTGGACAGCTGGTGGACCAGAGTTCAGCGAAGCAAGAGTCCTATTTCTGGCGGGGCAATGGTGGCGCACGCCTTTAATCCCAGCACTCAGGAGGCAGAGGCAGGCGGATCTTTGTGAGTTCGAGACCAGCCTGTTCTACAAGAGCTAGTTCCAGGACAGGCTCCAAAGTCACAGAGAAACCCTGTCTCGAAAAACCAAAAAAAAGAAAGAAAGAAAAAGAAAAAAAAAGAGTCCTATTTCTGGGCAGGTCCTTCAGCCAGCCAGCAAGTGCCAAGTCTCCATTCCTGCCCACAGTTCTGTAATCTCTAATGCTCAGAGACATGTTGAAGAGAGTGTAGCTCACGCGGGTGCCATCGCTCCCTGCATTTACTTCAGGTGTGTATTTATTTATGGTAGCTGATGAGGAAGCTAGAGCATTAAGATTACTCTAAACAGCTCCCTTCTAGATACAGCTGCAGTATTGGGGGACAAGGAGGTTCCCAAAATCAAAGGGAGGGGATGCAGACTCTGCAGCCTGGGTAGTTGAGAGTTCCATCCAAGCAAAGAACTCCAGGTCCCCCATCTCCACAGCTGACCCCCTAGCCAGTTCCCGTCCCCTGCTCAACAGTTTGATCTCCTTCCAATTCTACACTACCCAGATGGGACACCAAGAGCCAGCAAAAGACAGGTTCAAGGTCACTTAGCACGCTTCCTACCAAGGATGGCAGAACCTGTCTCAGGTGCTGGCACCTTCAGAACCCCTTCTGGCTCTGGATCAAGCAGGAGGGGGAACCCGCTCCCCCAACCACCCCGTTCTGCTGACTCAGCACTTGCTGATTCAGCCCTGGAGAAGCAGAGCCAGGGACCAGGCAGAGGAACCCAGCGCCCCCAGCCCTATCAGTTGGGGACCTGAAACAGTCCACCATAGGTTTGCAGGTAAAAGATTGGGGGACTCGAGGGACCGTGTTAGAGAGCAACCTAAACACCTCTGAGGCACGCAAAATCTTGGGGTCCATCTGGAGACTGTGGTCTCTGGGGCTCTATCAGTGATCTCTGGGGAGCCCCGCTCGGGCTCCGTCGTCCGGAGAAGCCCCACCTCCAACACCTGCTCTAGCTAAGGAAGGGATCATCGGCCCCTCTCCTCGGCTCTAAGAGGACCCGTCCAGAGGTCCCTTCTGCTCTGGAAGACCTGCTTAGGGACATCCTAGAACAAAGACACCTTCCTTCCCCAGGGGAGCAGGGCGCGGCACCTGCTAAGCCTGGGTGCCCCCCTTTCACAGGACAGAGAAGGCGGATCCCCAACAGTGGGTCCTAGACAGAGGCTCCCATAACCCTTCCACGCACCCCAGTGGGCACCCAGGGACTCACACATCCTTGGCGGGCAGTGCCCGTCCCTCCACCACGCGAATACTCAACGAGCCGCTCTTGGCCATGGCGCACAGTCCCAAACTTTCCAAGCAAGGAGTCTGCCGAGGTTCCAAGGCTGGACCAGGAGGTGACCCTACATATCATCAGCTTCGGGCCCGGCGCGCTGTCCCTAGGCTCCCACGGGTCCGGGTCCGGGGTGTGACTGGGCTGGATGTGAGATTGGGAGGGAGAAGTGCTGGATCCCGGGAGGGGACATGCGTCCCGAGCTACAGGTAGCCTTGTGCTGCGCTCCCTCCGGGCAGGTTGAGCCTGGGTGTCTGCAGCTTGGGAGGTCCCTCCCGATCCCGCCCCCCCGCAGCTGCCCCGCCCGCCGTGAGCCCCACTCGAGCGCCCCCTGCTGGCACCCCAGCCCGCTGCACCCAGCTGGGGACCCCAGAGCTTTGGCAGGGGCCGCGGACAGGCAGGCAGGGCGGTGGGCTACTACTGAGCTGGCATTGGGCCCTCCAAGAATCTGGGTGTCTCCCACCCGGCCCCAACCCAGCACCTCTCTATGCCTCTGCCACCTCTGCCACCTGCCACCCAGCACCAGCTTCGGGGTCCGGGAACAGTACCCGCGCTGGGCGGCAGGCGGCGCACACTCCCTGGGGGTCTGATGCGAGTGGAGGGAGGGGCCTCGAACATACCCCTTGCATAGGCTCCAATTAAACCCGGAGAGTGCCAACGGAGGCTCTCACGTCACCGGCTGCCACTGCGGGGGAGGAAGCCGCGGCAGCTGGGGGAGGGGAGGCGCGGAGATAACACTGCCAGGGCGACACGATAAGAGCCATCTGCAATCCTCGAACTAGTTAACCATGTGCCAGGCACGGCCTGAGCCTTTAGTGGGAATTATCTCAGTTCCGAGTCCTCAGCAACTCTGTGCCGTGTATGCCCTCCATCTGTGGGATTAAAAATAACAACAAAACAAAACCAAAAAAAAAAGGCAAAACAAAAGAAAAAAACAAAACAAAACAAAAAAAGGCAAAACAAAAAACTGGGGTTCTTAGAGATGGGGTCACTTGCCAGAAGTCTACTTCCTGGGTTTGAATTCTGACTCTGCCATTTGGTGGATTTGGTAGCTGTGTGGTCTTGGATGAGTCACTCAACCTCTCTGTGCCTTGGTTTGGTTTTCTCATCTGTTCAGTGAGGGTGCCACGTGTCTCATTCACAGGGTTTAGAGAGGATTATACTATACAAGTATACGAGTGACAGAGCAGTGGTAGGCACGAAGTATTCAATATTATTACTGTTGTTCCTCCAGGTGTAACTTAAATGCCACATCTCCTGGCAAGGCTTTCAGGATGCCCTTCCACCCCAAACAAAGCTCTTTTTCCTCTTTGCTCTGTTCCCAAAATGCTTTGTGCTTTTGCAAGCTTTAAATGAGTTCAATTGAACAAGAGACTTGTCCCAGGGTAGACACGGCACAGTTTCCTTCCTCCTGGAGTCTGTGGCTTACCTAACAGGAGAGTGTTTAGAAAGGCTGGCAAGGGCCTTGTGCAGC
Source organism: Dicrostonyx torquatus (assembly GCA_028555095.1). Taxonomy (NCBI): domain Eukaryota; kingdom Metazoa; phylum Chordata; class Mammalia; order Rodentia; family Cricetidae; genus Dicrostonyx; species Dicrostonyx torquatus. Next base: position 1,795,717 of record JAQHUG010000089.1, on the reverse strand, counting down.
AGGCCATCTTGGGGCAGGCACCCATGGGAGTGCAGAATGAGGTCACTGGACACTGCCCAGACTGGTAGGACTGGGAGCACCTGCCGAGTCCCGTCAGTACCTACCCAGCCCCGGGAGCACCTGCCCAACCCCAGGACCACCTGCCCAGCCCCTCGAGCACCTGCCCAACTCACCCCAGGACCACCTGCCCAGCCCCTCGAGCACCTGCCCAACTCACCCCAGGACCACCTGCCCAGCCCCTCGAGCACCTGCCCAACTCACCCCAGGACCACCTGCCCAGCCCCTCGAGCACCTGCCCAACTCACCCCAGGACCACCTGCCCAGCCCCTCGAGCACCTGCCCAGCCTCAGGAGCAGGAGCAGCCGAGTGGTCTGAATTCCCTCCCTGTCCCACCCCACAACCAGCACCTAGCCCAGATGGAAGTGGCTGGGCACCCTAGGATTCTCTCCCAGTGGGTTGCTGGGAACAACAAAGCAGCCAGCCCCTCAGAGGGATAGCAGGGGTGACCCAGGGCTGAGCCCAGAGCTGCAGCATCATCCTTCCTGCTTCTGCCACTGCCTGACACCATCTGCAACAATCACTCCACATCTCTCTAAGGAGGAAGAAAACTTGCCATGTGCCCAGATGTGGTTCCCTGGCACGCCCCCCACACACACTTGGGCAGAAGACACCTCTACCTGGAATACTTTAACCCTGGGGTTACAGAGACCCCAGACAAGTTATCCAAATCCTCAGGGACCCTCATGAAACCCTGAATCCCATAACATAATGGTCAAACAGTCACACAGCCATCGTTAATCCACATTCCAAAGCTAAACAGGAAGCCCCACTCCAGGTCCCTAGGGGGAGCTGTCAGGTCCAGCTAGGTCTCCAAGAGTCAGCTCTGTCACCCACCCCCTTGACACCAGGTTCTCTGGAACAGTGGCTACACTCTCTAAATATTCTACATGACCCCCCTCCCCTAGCCACCTCCTGTTCTAAGAAACTAAACTAAAACCAACAGGGGGGCTAGAATCCTGCAAGACAACCCCTATCCAGGGATCAAAGAGGAAAAGACAAGAGGGAGGTTGTGTGACTCACTGGGAGCCACCAACCAGGACAGAGAGAGGAGGCCCTGGCAGCCATCAGATAAGCATGAGACCCAATCATGTACCCTTACATGGCAGCTGGCAGTGTGAGGCCAGCTGTTCCAAACGTTCCAAGCACACAGTAAGTGCTCATGGTGTGCCCCACAAGCACCTCAAAGGCAAACACACAGTCCTCGTCAGCTCTCTGCATCATCTAGCATCCACGGCTGTGGACAGCAGACAACAGATATGGAGAGACTTTGGTGAAGCCCAGGCACGACAGCCCACACTTGCAATGCCAGCACAAGAAGCTGAGGCAAGAGGATCGTGAAGTCCGGTTAGCCTGGGTTACAAAGACAAACCCTATCCTAAAAAAAAAAAAAAAAAAAAGTCACCCAGTTGGTAGAGTGTTTGCCTAGTATACGCGTAGAGCCCTGCGTTCCTCAGCCACAGTGTCACCAGCCCTTGGAAGACAGAGGCAGGAGGATTAGAAGTGTGAGTTCATCTTTGGCTACTTGGTGAATTCAAGGGCAGCCTGGGCTATACCTCTAAATAAATAAAATCTTGCCGGGTGATGGTGGTCCATGCCTTTAATCCCAGCACTTGGGAGGCAGAGACAGGCGGATCTCTGCGAGTTTGAGGCCAGCCTGGTCTACAGAGCAAGTTTCAGAACAGCTAAGGCTACACTGAGAAACCCTGTCTCAAAAAACAACAACAAAAGAAATCCTATAAAGCCTTAGGTGGGGAAGGGGTTGGCTCAAGGTTTAGGGAAGGGGTCTTGCTATGAATACCAGCAATGGGCGCTCTCAGACAGGTGAGCTGCCCTCCCAATGACTCCGTGTCTTCCCGTTAACAGCACCCATCTCATTGGAGGTTTGAGGGCATGGAGCAAGTGTAGGTTTCAGCCCACCTGGTACCCAGCAAGGGCCCACTAGGTGTAATGGTCCTCATGGAGAACCCCAGCTCACTTGGGAGCCTGGAAGCCTTTCTTGGCTTCACCCCAGGTCAGGCAGGAAGAGGGCCAGGCCCCGGCCAGATTTCCAGGGACAGAGGGAGTGCTGTGTTCCAGGTAGCACAAGGAAGTGCTCGCTCTGGATTGTAGATCTCAGGGAATCTGGAGTTTGGGGTTTGCTCTTTTAATCCTGACAGAGATCCCAAGATCAGAGATGTGCCTGCCCCTGAAGGCTCACTGCTCGGATCTGGCTGACTGGAAGTGTGACATGCTCTGCCAGGGCCCAGGGGAACTCACAGATGCTGAGCTGAGCATCCCTAACCTAACATCACTATGGGGGTCCAGGCAGGCAGGGCAGTAGGACCACAGAGGACTACGTTGATCATGAGATCTGATTGAACCACCTTTGGAAACCCACCTTCCCAACATCAAACTGTGAAGGGGAAACTGGCAGCCGACACATTGGACTTGGGTTCGGTTTAGAGACAGACTCTCACTATGAAGGCCAGGCCGATCTAGAACTCACAGTACTCTTGCCTCAACCGCCCCAGCGCTGGGATCCTAGAGTTGAGATTCTGACTGTTTATGATGTGAAGTCCCTTTACCAACCTGTCGCTGGGTCTGGGACTCCTGAATTCACCCTGAAGGTTTTTCCCAATTTGGGTATGAGGGCTACGTGTCTGTAACCTCAGCACGTTGGAGGCAGAGGCTGTAGTTCAGGAATAACCTCAGCTATGTAACAACTTCCAGGTCAGCCTGGGCTATAGGCAACATTGTGAGCAAAACAGAAAGAACAAGACTTTTCTCCACCCTGATTTTGCCTTTGCAGTCAAGTCCTGCCCGTCCTGCCCGCCCAAGAGAAGCCTTTCTGTCCATCCCACCCCTATCCAGTTACCATGTCCTTCATCTTCAGCTACTCATGGTACAGTTGAGTAAAGCTTCTGAAGGGTGGGGTCAAAGGGGTTCAGCAACCAAGCCAATGGAGCAATATACAGCTATTAAAAAGGAGTTTCCAGGCTGGGAGCTGGCTCAACCGGAAAAGGGCATGCTGCCCAAACAGGAGTGGGGAACCCCAGCACCAATGTAAAAAGTCAGCTGTAGTTGAGCTTGCCTGGAACCCCGTGCTGAGAGGGGTATGTGGGGGAGATGGGTGAGTCCTGACGACTCACTGGCCAGCCCAGTCTAAGTGACTCAAAAACAGAGCTTGTCTCAAGAAAATGAGAGGGAGAAAAATATGAGCAGTCACCTGATGCTTGTACAGGTGAGTTCACACACACAGACATTTTATTTTAATTTATAGGACTCTGACACAATACCTTTTAGCAGGGCGACTATCAGTTTGTGGCTAGCTTGGGCTACATCTCGAGAACCTGTTTGAAAGAGAAAAAAAAAAGCCAGGTGGTGGTGGCTCATGCCTTTAATCCCAGCACTCGGGAGGCAGAGGCAGGCAGATCTCTGTGAGTTTGAGACCAGCCTGGCCTGCAAGAGCTAGTTCTAGGACAAACTCCAAAGCTAAAGAGAAATCCTATCATGAAAAACCAAAAAGAAAATAAAATCAGAAGTTAATTGATACTTCCACAGTTTTCTAATTCATGACATTTGGCACCCAGAAGCTGGGAAGCCCAGCAGAGGGGTGGGGAGGCAGGGAGGCCTGTGGAGTCTCTTGTTGTCATTGCATCCCCTCTCACCTCCCCACCCCCCACCCCCGAGGCCCTGCTGGCCACACTCATGACCTTGGCTTCCTGACGGCTTGTTTGGTGGTGGTTTACCCACTAGCCTTATCGCCTAAATGTCAGGGACAATGTCTGATTCATGCCACCTCCCACACCCTTGGCACACTGACTCAAAACACACTTGATGGGTACAAGTCAGTGCCCCTAGGAGCCAGAGCCCAGTGTTTCCTTGACCTTGTTCCATTGATTGTCAGTTCTCTGTTGCCAGAATATCTGGGGTGTCCTGCCCCGTACCACCTCCTTCTTCACACCCAGTGGCAGGCCTGCCCCGCCAGGGTTCAGTCTCCCCTCCTAGGGAGACGGCAGCATCTGAGGCCATGGCTGGGGCAGGGCTGACAGGTCTTGGGCACAGGTGAGGGGGTGAGAGCAAGTGCTTTGTCTTTAGACACAAAGCCTGGTTTGTGACGGCTGGGCACAACTCTGGGCAAGATGCCATGAGGGACAGGCAGCCACGGTGGAAGGCGTGCACAGGATTGGCATACTACCCCTTTCCCCAGGCTGTCTGCCCAGGAAACAGGTCTGTGACGGCCTCCCCCACCCACGCCTTGGAATGGAGAAGTAGGAAGGGAAGTCATTGGACCATGAGATTGAGGGAGGGGGGGCAGTGGATATTTCCAGAGCATGTGGGTTTGTGGCCAAGGGCAAAGGCAGCTGGGAAAGTATCCTGCTGTCACTAAACATGCAGTGCAACCTAACATCCCCCTGTCCCCACCCTAGCTGGGGACAGTGACAGGCAGAGGGGCCAAGCCAACCAGACACATCCTCCTGTTTAACAGAGGGGACTTCTGAAGCCTAGGAGAAGGGCTGTGTGCAGCCAGAGGCACGGTGCTCCACAGATGACAAGCTGGTGGCTTAAGACCCATTGCTGTCTTTCAGCCACGTGCAGTCTCGGGCGGCTATCAGCATACAGGCAAACACCAGACTGCCTGGTACGGCAGACTGCACCTGGAATGTCAGCACTCAGAAGGCAGAGGCAGGAGGATTTCTGCCACTCTGAGGCCAGCCAGAGTTACAGAGCAAGATCCTGTCTCTAAAAAAAGGAAATAGAAAGATAGAAGAAGAAGAAGAAGAAGAAGAAGAAGAAGAAGAAGAAGAAGAAGAAGAAGAAGAAGAAGAAGAAGCTAACACCAGTCCCCAAGAGAGTCAGTCCCTTAGCTCTCTAAGCCCAGCACCTCATGAGTCACCCACACCACAGGTCCCATCCAGCCCTGACCCCTTCATGCTTGAATCCCACACACCAGCCTACAGACCTTCCTTCTCTAGCTGCCTCAGGGCCTTTGCCCATGCTGTGTTTGCTATCCAGACCACTCTTCTCCTAGGCTCAACCCTCAGGTCCTTAAGTCTGTTTACATGTGACTTTTTCAAGGGCCTCTCTCTTCTGGGAACCTTCTTGGCAATGCAGTGACCTTTCCCCAGAATCCTTAGGTTAATCTAACCTCCTGTGGCACATGTCTGTGAACCCATGAGAACAGGTTTGGCTCAGCTTTGAGACACCTGTAACAGTGTAGGACATATAGTAGATATTCAATAAGCATTTGCAAAAGTGGGCTAGGGAGATGGCTCAGTCAGTAAAGGTCTTTCTACACAGCATGAGGACCTGAGTTCAACCCCTGGTCCCTACAAAAAGAGGTGGCATATATTTGTGACCTCAGTGCTAGTGATGGGTGGATTACTGGATCTGGAAGACCCTGCGTCTGTCAGTAAGATGGGGAATGATCCAGAAAGACACCTAATGTCAACCTGTGGTCTCCACGTGCACATGCACACACACACACACACACACAAACATGAGAGAGAGAGAGAGAGAGAGAGAGAGAGAGAGAGAGAGAGAGAGAGAGAGAGAGAGGAGGCATCGTTACACATACATCAAAATAATTAAGACACTACCTGGGATGTGTCTTAGTGACTTAGTGTGTTTTGCATATACAAGACTTGTGATGGAGACTCAGCACCACAAAAAGAATAAGGAAATAAATATTTTTTATGGTTTATTTAACTTTATTTTATGTGCATTGGTGTGAGGGTATGGGATTGTGAGCTGCCATGTGGGTGCTGGGACTTGAACCCAGGTCCTCTGGAAGAACAGTCAATGCTCTCAACCACTGAGCCATCTCCCCAGCCCCAAGAATAAGGAAATAAAAGCAGAAATAAGAGCAGAAGAGAATAACAAACGGTATTACAGGCTGAGTATCCCTCACTCAAAAGATTCAGGACTAGACTTATTTCCCATGTGGAGAGTTTTTTGGATTTGTGGGGGTTTGTTTTGCTTTGTTTGTTTATTTTTTCATAAACTTTGCTTAATGGACATCCCTGATCTGAAAATTTGGAACCTGACATGTTCTATGTTCAGGAGTATTTCAGACCTCAAATTTTTCTGATTAAGGATGACCAACAGTAACAGAAAGAATGCAGAGCTACTGTATGGTGAGGCTGTAGAAAGACAAAGACAAAGCCTTGTTGTTAGGCCACGCGTGGTGGTGTGCACCTTTAATCCCAGCACTTGGGTGGTGGAGACATAGTGGATTCCAGGACACCCTGGGGTACAGAGACCCTGCTCAGCAGCAACAAGGGGGCTGGAGAGATGGCTCAGTGGTTAAGACACTGACTGCTCTTCCAGAGGACCCAGGTTTGATTCCCAGCACCCACCTGGCACCTCACAACAAGGGGGCTGGAGAGATGGCTCAGTGGTTAAGACACCGACTGCTCTTCCAGAGGACCCGGGTTTGATTCCCAGCACCCACCTGGCACCTCACAACTGTCTGTAATTCTAAGATGTGGCACTCACACACAGACATACATGTAGGCAAAACACCAATGCACATACAATAAAATCACTTAAACGACAACAAGGATGGCGATCCCTTCTTAGAAGGTAAAACAGATCTAGGACTTGAAAGTCTTCCACACTTCCACAATAAAGGTTCACATTCACCCAAGACTCAGCATGTGGCTCAAAGCAGTTTTATTCTTTTTAGTTTCTTTGTTTTGGTTTTTCTAGACAGGGTTTCTCTGTGTATCTCTGGCTGCCCTGAAACTCACTCTGTAGACCAGGCTAGCCTCAAACTCATAGAAATCTGCCTGCCTCTGCCTCCCGAGTGCTAGGATCAAAAGTGTGTGCCACCATTGCCGGGAGGTGGTGGTGCAGGCCTATAATCCCAGCACTCAGGAGATAGAGGCAGGTGGACTCTCTGTGAGTTTGAGGCCTGATCTTCAGAGTGAGTTCCAGGACAGGTTCCAAAGCCACAGTGAAACACTGTCTTGAAAAACAACAAACAAACAAACAATAAAAAGGTGTGATCCACCATCACCACCATACCCCTTGCCTCTCCCTGTTTTGTTTTAGATTTTTGAGACAGGGTTTTTCTATGTAGCCCTGGCTGTCCTGGAACTCGCTCTGTAGACCAGGCCAAACTTAGGCCCTCTGCCAGAACAGCCCGTGCTCTTAACTGCTGAGCCACCTCTCCAGCCGCTATAACTTGGTGGGTTTTTTGTTTGTTTGTTTGTTTGGTTGGTTGGTTGGTTGGTTTTTATTGTTTCATGTAGCCCAGGCTGGCCCTGACCTCCATATGTAGCCAAGGATAATACTGATGTGACAGACATGTGCCACAACACCTAATTCATGCAGTGCTGGGGATTGAACCTGTGGTTTTGTACATGGTAGGCAAGTACTCTATCCACTAAGCTACAGCCCAGCCCCTGTACAACATTCTTTCTTTTTAAGATTTATTTATTTACGTATTTTATGTGTATGAGTACTTTGCTTGCAGACCAGAGGACAGTATCAGACCAGAGGACATCTACAGACCAGAGAACAGTATCACACAGTTGTGAGCTGCCATGTGGGTGCTAAGAATTGAACTCAGGACCTTTGGAAGAGCGGTGAGAGTGCTCTTAACCACTGAGCCATCTCTCCAGCCCCTGTACAACATATTTGACACGGTAAAACTGCTGATTCTGCTGGGTGAGTCTCGGTGGGGGAACAAGTGGTCATTAGAGGACGTAGAGGGGACAGGGCATGATGTGGACTAGAAAAATAAAAATTGCGGGATGTAGGGATATTTTGCTTGCATTCTAAGAAATAAAGCTTGCCTGAAGATCAGAGTGCAGAGCTAACCACTAGTGAGCCATAGAGGTCAGGCAGTGATGGAGCACACTTTTAATCCCTGCACTTGTGAAACACAGCAGCTGGATCTCTGTGAGTTCAAGGCCACCCTGGGATACACGAGATTAAATCTGTCTAAAAGACACCAGGCTTACACAAAGGTGATCCTAGCACTTTGCATCCCACGCCTTTAATCTCAGCACTAGGAAGGTGGAGACAGGAGTGATAAGACTAGGTAGAGAGAGAAATTTAAGGCGGGAGGAGACAGGTGCTCAGATGCAGTCTGAGAATTCGGTCATCTGAGATTTCACAGAGACAGCAGCAGTACGAGGATTCGTAGAGACAGGATCGCCTCTTTAGTCTGAGCATTGGTAAAGGTAAGAGATCTCTAGTGGTTCGTTGCTCTGCTTCTCTGGTCTTTCAGCATTAACCTGACTCCGGGTTTTTATTAAGAACAATTAGAATTCATGCTACAGTAGGAAGTTGTGCCTTTGACATTCCCTCCTGCTCAAACGAGGTTAAAAATCAAAATGGAGTCGGTTAAGCTAAGGTTCCACATCCCTGAGCTAAAATTAAACTGTTTGTCCGGCCTTCCCAGAAATGGGGATTGGCAACAACAGCCAGTTTCCAAGCAGGCAGGTTTCCACGGGAAACTATGGGAGAGATTGCTCTGCTTTAATCCCCACACAAAAGGGCCTGCAGCAGCAGGATATCTGATCATCAGCGCTCTTCCTATGCGGCTTCCCGGTCCCAGCTGTACAAGAGAAACTTGGAAACGACGGTGTGTGTGTGTGTGTGTGTGTGTGTGTGTGTGTGT
>JAQHUG010000089.1:1762821-1777382 GCA_028555095.1 Dicrostonyx torquatus | reverse complement strand
AGAGAGAGAGAACAGGGCTCACTCAAGTCCTGCTATCCTTGCTTCAGGGCCCGAGGTGTCCTATGACACACCTGGACTGAGGATGCTTCCAAGGGGTGTTGACTAGTCAGGTGAGGACAGGGCCATGCGAGTCCCCTCTCCAGTTTCAGGAGATTCCAGAACTGGTGGCGCGCTTTGATGGCCTGGTAGACACGCAGGCCACATTGAAGCTGGCAGAGCACAAGCGACAGGTGGAGCTGGACGAGACCCATGCTCAGCTGTATCGTCTTCGGGAAACGAAGCAGGATGAGCTGCTGCGCCTGGGCCAGCAGCGTGCACAGCTGCGAGAGCAGTTAGAGGCAGCGCGTGAGCGCACACTGCAGTGGGTGAGCGTCCCAGGGGCTGGAGAGGACACACCCGCTGCCTAACCACAGGGCTGAGTCACCGCATTGTCAAGGGTACCAGATAGTGCTTGTTCCCGCCCCACAGAACACATGGATGCACCTGTCAGGTGGTGCAGCTTCTAGACCCCAGGACCAGGTCCTGACTCAATAGCGATCTCTGCATGTGCGCTCTGTAGGAATCCAAGTGGACTCAAATCCAGAACACTGCAGCAGCCAAGACGCTGCTCCTGGGACGCACTCGAATGGCTGTGCTCAACCTGTACCAGCTTGTGCGCCTGCACCAGAGTCAGCCTCTAGCCCTGGACGTGGAGGACACCGAGGGGCAGTTAGAGGAGGTGAGGCTCTCAGTGTCGCTCCTTACCCAACACCCACTGTTGGGACACCTCAGGGTGAAGGGTCCTTTATGGGTGTGGGCTCCTTCTAGTGACTTCTTGTGGGGCCAGGAAGTCACACCCAGCTGCCTGGACTGTAACCACCAGGACTGCAAGTGGATCTGTCCTTTGCAGGGTTGGCTAGTCACCGAGGCCAGTTTCCCGAGTTGCCCTGTCTCTTGTGATGCACATATCAAGTCCAGGAGGGTCCCGGCGTCATGTGAACCAGGCTGTCTTTGGCAGGGTCTCAAACTTAAGCCCAGGCTTACCCCAGACTAGGTAGCAGATAACCTTTAACTCCTCACCCTCTGCCTCCATCTTCTGAGTGCTGGGATTACAGGTATGCTGTGCATCTGACCCATTTCAGCATGCCTCTCCTCTATGAGGAAGGCTCAGGGAAGGACGCTGGGCCTCTCCTGCCCACACTCCAGGCCAGGAATCAGGCTGCCCAGAGCAGTGATGAACTGTTGTCACTGCTATGCCTAGGGATGACTATTCTGCTTTTTCCTTCTTTGGTGCTGTGTCCTTAATACTTACCCAGGTGATGGACTGCTGGGAGCTCCCCTCAGTTCACAGCAATGGGCTATGGGTGTCCGCTAAGTTCATATAAATGAGCAACTAGCACAACAGAAAGGACGCCATGGAGCTGGCTACAAACCAACAAACAAGCCTGATCCAAGGAAATATCACCTGATGGGGGTGGGACACTGGGTTGGCAGGAAGCCAGCTGGAAATTGGCAAAATGGTTACAAATCATTCAGTGGCTGGGCATGGTGGCGCACGCTTTTAATCCCAACACTCTGGAGGCAGAGGGAGATGGATCTCTGGGAGCTCGAGGGCAGCCTGCTCTATACAGTGAGATCTAGGACAGCCAGGACTACAACGAGAAACCCTGTCTCAAATACAAAATAAACAATTCAGTGGCATACACCTGTATTCTCAGAAAACTGAGGCAGGAGGATTGCCATGAGTTAGAGAACAAGTTTGAGCTGTACTTGACAATAAACAAGACAAACATTTGTGAGGCTGTACTGGACACCATCAATGCCTCTCCAGTGGCGTTTCCAGGCCCACCACTGCCCCAGCCTCCATGTGTGGGATGGGGACAGGAAGTGATCTGGCTATGTCACCCCTGCCCCAGGTGAAGCTGTTTATCATGGACCTCTCAGCCACACTGGCCAGCCTTGCCCAGGCTGAGCCCACAGTCACTGCCTCCTAGTCTGGCCAGACGAGCAGCGAAGGAGACCTGAGGGACCAAGTCCCACATTTCTTGGTGTACAGGCTCAATGCAACGGCTCTCTGAATATCCTTCCTCCTGGGCAAGATGGAGCTGTGCCAGCCCGTGCCGTTACAAGACTTCCACAGGACTCTCAACTAAGTAGATGACTGTCAGTGGGGCTGATAGCTATGCTGGGCCCTTCCCCCACCACACAGACTGGGGACAGGCCTCCCTCCCAGCTGGCTGGGGGCACAGACAAGCTTAGCTAACCTGATGTATTCCAAGATGGACACTTGCTAAGTAAAGTGGGTCCAAGCAATAAGTGGCTGTTGGTAGCATCAACTCTTTGGGGTCAAAATGGTAGTCCCCCCCAGTGTGTGCCTGGCCTATGACGTCCAGATGCTGCAGGAGGCTTGACCTTCCCAGACCCTCAAGCAAGTGGTGGGGAAAGCCACCAGTGAGAGGAAGGCTACAAGGATGGCGCGGGCTAGTTCTCACCTTCATGTGCACAAGGGTAGTGCTGTCCCAGGGCCTGCCTCTACCCTACAGCAGTCCTGAGCTGTCTCGAGCAACCGCGCCCAGAGACTCATTCTTCTCATCTCAGACACAGTGGAGGCCACCTCATCTCAGTAGCCAGGTGGGACACAGGCATGGCCACCTGCTCTCAGCTACAACAGCTCGGACCTGCAACTCTCCCTTCCAACACCCCAAGTAAACCACACTCCCGGCTACTAGTGGCGCTCCACAAAGGTTTACTACATTAAAACCCAATGTCCAGCCAGAGACAGCCAGGGCCCACATCTGTATGGCCATGTTCTGAATCCTGAATTCATGGAAGCAGTGGCAGCTGAGCTGCAGGTTCCGGGCTCTGTCTGCTGAGCTCTGCTAGCAGACTCCTATGCATCCTTCAAGACCCCACCCAATATCCTGTCAAAAGCAGCCCCTGCCTTCTGTGACCATACAGCACTGCTCCTCACAGACACTGGCTCCTGTACGGGACTCTGCCAACAGCACACGGAAGCTTCGCTAATGTCCACACTAGGGCTACCAGGAAGCCCAGGGGCTGAGTCTGGTTCCTTACATCCTCTTCCTCATCTTGCCCTTCCTGGAGGGGGCACCCCGGCCAAAGGCACCCTGCCGCAGCTCTTGGGCTCGGCGGCGGTTGCGTGCTGAAAGCTGCTTCAGGCCCCCGCGCTGCAGGAAGCGCTGCTTCTGGGCTTGACGCCGCTGTTTCAGGATCTGTTCCTTGGTCTTCAGTTCTGAGCGCATGTGGCCTTTGGGGGCACCTCGGGGCAGGGATCCACCTGTAAGCACGGAGATTTGGGGAGCTCAGCCTTTGACCCACAGAGCTTGAGCCAGGCTCCAATCTCACCCTGGCTACAATTTAGAGGCCAAACCCCAGGTGACCTGGCACCCTGCCCAGTCCACATTTTCAGAGACAGTATCAACTCCCTAAGTATCATCTACTCCTTAAGCCAAAACTGCCGCTGATGCCAGCTTTACAGAGAGGGGCTTCCTGAACAGTGGCTGCCAACAGCCCAATATGGCCACCAGAGATCTCATCCCAACCTGTGGAGACTGGTACTCCAAGTGGGAAGTGGTCAGGCACCAGCTTCCACCTCTTTAGGTATGCACATACCAAAAGAATCATCCATCACCCACCCTGCTACTAGCTACCCCAGGTACCACCTCTTGAGTGGGAGAGGCCAGTGACCTTGGTCTGCTGGGTGGGGCTGTTTCCAGAGGCCACAGCAGTCTACCACAGGACAGGGTGCGGGGCTTTGCAGAGTCTGTAGGTCCTAGCCTTGACCATGTTCACCCCTGCACCTCACAGAGCCTGGCTTTCCCCCATTCGGACCATACCACCTGCCCTGCCCACCTTGACTGTGCCCTCGCTTTCCACCTCTGCGGGGCCCAGGGCCTCGCTGGTTGGATGGCCCTTCTTCCTCAGAGTCCCGGTCATCGATTTTCTGCTTCTGCTTCCACTTCTGGTAGCTGAGAGCCTTGTTAAGGAAGTAACCTGTAGCATCCAAGCTGGGTGCAGGCCCCTTATAGAAGGTTGCTAGTGAAGCTGCCCAGCCCCACCCTTAGACAAGCCCCTTCTATAGGCGTGGCAGCTGTAAGCTGCCCCACACTGCCCCTCCGCATCTGTCTGTCCCTTAGGATACAGGTCACGCTTGTAGGAGCTGCTGATATACCAGCCACTCTCGGTCTTGATCTTCTTCTTGTCCTCCTGGCCTGACTGCCCCACAAACCGCTTCTTCTTCCGGTCCCTGAGGGGGAGGGAGATGGAGTCTACTGAAGGGGAGCCTGTTCCATCATCCGCCCCTCACATGTATGTAACAAGCAGAGGATTAAAGGAAGTCAGTCAGTCACACTTGCCTGCACGGGACACTTGACCAACTCTCTACCTTTCCTGGACAGCCCAGGTCTCAAAAGGAGAGTGAGGTTTGAGGACTTGGGGTTTGATCCCACACTGCTTCCCAGACCTCTGTGTTTGGGAAGCAGCATCAGAGTCCTCGTGGGCATAGCAAGGAAATACCAGCTACCAAACACAGTGGACCAAGGAGATGGGTAGGCAAGGAGCCACCACTCCACTCTGAGCAAACGGAAACGTAGAAGGCCACACCCAGGGACTGCCTGGCACTTGCTGCTCACTTACCACCTGAGCTGCTGATGACCTCGGGTCATGTTCTGTGCCTCGTCCCCCATCAGGTCAAGGACCGCACCAGCCACCTGCTGCTCAAAGGCCCCTCCAGCCCCACTGACGCTCAGCCTGCAGATTCAAGAGGGAGATTTAATGGGGCCAGATGTTTCTTATGCACCTCATACTGGGCCACAAGCTCACACGCTCACACTCACCCCCGCTCACTGTCGAAATCCTTGGGCCGGTAGGGGACATAAAACTCCTGGTCTCGCTGACGAGCCTCCTCCCTCCGCCTCTTGGCTCCTTGGTTGGGTCCTGGCTTTGGCCGCTTCTGGCCCACAACCTCTGTGAAGACATCCTGGCAGACCGAAGCCCAGTGTTATCCTTGTGGCCTCAGGGAACCCCACTAGAACCAGGGACCAGGGTACCCCTTTTTATCTGCCAGGAAAACTCTCTTGCCAGACAGGAGAGAGAGAGTGGATGCCTATGAGGAGGCCACTGCGTTGTGGTGGGGTACTCCATCACCCTCCAGCACCCCTGCTGGGGCTCTACTCCCTCCAGGCCCTCAGGCTGTCCTGCTTAGCCACAGCCCAGACTATAACAGCTGCGGAAGGGACTCTTCTTTTTTTTTTTCAGATTTTTAGATTTTTTTTTTTTTTTTTAAGTTTTTCAAGACAGGGTTTCTCTGTAGCTTTTGAGCCTGTCCTGGAACTAGCTCTTGTAGTTAGGCTGGCTTTGAACTCACAGAGATCCGCCTGCCTCTGCCTCCCGAGTGCTGGGATTAAAGGAGTACGCCACCACCGCCTGGCAGATTTTCAGATTTTATTTTCAGTTTTAGTTGTCTGTGTCTATGCGCATGCGTAAAACGGAGCTAGATTCCCTGGAACTGGAGTTACAGGCAATTGTGAACCACCTAATGTGGGCGCTGACAACTGAACTCCAATCCCCTGCAGGAGCAGTAGGGCTTTTTTCTTGTTCTCTCTCTCTCTCTCTCTTTTTTTTTTTTTTTCCAAGACAGGGTTTCTCTGTGGCTTTGGAGCCTGTCCTGGAACTAGCTAGCTCTTATAGACCACGTTGGTCTCGAACTCACAAAGATCCGCCTGCCTCTGCCTCCCGAGTGCTGGGATTAAAGGCGTGTGCCACCACCACCCGGCTTTTCTTGTTCTTTTTGACACAGGTTCTCAGTCTACAGATTTGCTATTTACAGGCTGGTCCTGAATTCAGAGATCTGTCTGCCTCTGCCTCCCAAGTGCTGGGATTAAAGGCGTGTGCTGACAGACTCCACGCAGCATAGCTCTTAACTGCTGAGCCAGTTCTACAGCCCTTTCCTTTGGTTATGCAAGCTCTGTAGCCTAGGCTAGCCTAAGACAGTATCACTCTGTAGTCAAGGCTAGCTTTGAAGTTGTGGCTGTCCTACTTCCTTAGTCTCCACACCCATCTCCTGCAAACTGTAAGTTGAGGCTGTGTCCCACTCCCATAGACAGGAGAGATGGGGACATGGGGCTGCACAACTGCCTGCCCTAAGGGCTGTTGGAACTTGGCTGCCTCTCCCTCAGCTCCAGCTGCCCCTGCAGCGCACACCTCCACATTCTCAGCCATGTCCTCCTCTTCCTCTTCCTTCTGAGGCAGCTCCTTCTGGGGGACTGGGTCAGCTGGGCCCTTCTGCCTCTCTTGCCGCCCCTGCTGGAAGCTGGCGATAGCTTTTCGGTCCCTCTGCCGCTTGGCACGCATCATCTGGCTGCTTGGGTCTCGGCTGGAGGCGTTTATCTCAAAGATGGTCTGCAAAAGGGATGCCATATTCATTGCTTACCCCACCCATCCACCACCACCCTAAGCCAGTTGAGACCTGTATGGGCACTGTTCAAGTCTTTACCATGGGAGATGGGACCCTTGATATTAGTATTGCACAGTTAGAGGGAGGCCCAGAGAGTGGGTGTCTTGTCCAAGGCCACACAGCTAGGAAAAGCTAGAACCCAGACCTCAAACTAAGTGCACTTGGCTTTGAAACCATTGATTCCTCTGGCCACTCGGTGGCTGTCTGTGTTACTTGCCACCTGGCTGGGCGCTCCTTGCCTCTGCACATGAACCACACAGCATACACCCGCCCATGGACACCCAGGAGTGAACAGGTAGGGAAGGTCAAGACTGGGGATGGATGGCTCTTCAGGCCTCTGAAAGGTAGAAAACACACCACTCCCTAAAGGGAGTCAATCTATCTTGAGTGGTGATCTCCAGACCTGCTGTGGTCAAAGGAATGCTCCAGAGCAGGTTGGGGAGTCTATAGTGGCCAACAGAGCCAGTGTGACATGTTAGGAAGCGCAGAAGGAAGACTCTGCTGCGTGGCCCACACTCACTGTGCGGGTGCGATAGTTCCTGATGCTGTCCACCAGCTGCAGGAGCTGCAGTTCTCCCTCCTCAAACCGGGAACCTGACGGAGAGGAAGTGTGTGAGGACAGGGTGGGTTGTGGTTGTGAAGGGCCAATCCACCCTCACCTGCTCCACCCTGCAGAATCTCACTGAAGAGTGGGTGCAAGCCCAGCCCTGCCAGGTCCAGCTCCTTGGCTCTCTTGATGGACTCGGGTGAGGGCGCTGGACGTGAGCGCACGTACTGCTGCTGGGCGTTGTCGGCTACACGGTGCAGGCTCCGAAGTTCCAGGGACGCCTCCAGGACAGTCTGTAGGCCACTGTCCTCATCATCCACCACACTCTGTGGCACCCGACCTAGCACACCATCTCCACCAACTGCACCTACCAGTCACAGAGCACACTGAGGAGTCAGTCAGCCTATGTCTATCCCCTCATGGCCTATGAACCCCAGGACAACAGTTATAGCAATAGGGACATTTAGAGTGGCATGTTCAGTCAGACCCTGGGATGCTAGGGACATTTAGAGTGGCATGTTCAATCAGACCCTGGGATGCACAGGAATACAAACAGACTCCAACTCTGGCAATGACAATCCAAGAACAGTCACAGGGTACAAGGCTACCTACACAGACGCTTTGTGGCTATCTCCAAGAACAAGGTAGGCAGAAACTCCTATAGTCAGACCCAGTAGCCACCTCCCAAAGCCAGACCATTGCACCCCTGTGTGCTTAGGAATTCCACAGACACCCGGGCCCTGTCCAGCCACCCCTCACCTGAGGACTCCTGGTGAGGCTGGGCAAGGGTGATGGAGCGGCCCAGGAACAGGTGCAGGTCAAGCAAGTAGGGGACCTCATCTGGAGCCACCAAGGAATAGGCTGTGCCACTTCGACCTGCTCGGGCCACACGGCCTAGAAAGGAGGGGGGAGCTGAGTTTTAGCAGAGGGATCCCAACTCCTACAGGCCAGGACCTTTCCTGAACTGCTGTCCCCACCTACAGGGTGCATAGCCAGGGATGGGCAAGGGTTGGTACAGAACCCAAGTGAGTGAAAGCAGGGGCAAGCACCACTTCTGATCAGTATTTCAAGTCCCTGGCACTCCCACTTTGAGAGGATTTTCCCCCAAGGAATAATCAAGACCACAAATTCCCAGAAAAAGAGGTTTGGGCCAGAACTTCCTAAAGGTGATAGGACAGAGAACTGGTCAACAAACTCATGACTACCAGATGAGAATTACAGAGCTGAGAAAGGGTGAGAACCTGGCTGACCACTTGATTGTACAATAAAGATTTACTGGCACAAGCCATGCCCACTCATTTACATATTGCCAATGGGAACTGTTCTCCTGATGCTGTAGATTAAACAGTTACATAAAGGTGGCATAGTGTACTGGGTAGCGGTGGTGCACACCTTTATTCCCAGCACTTGGGAGGCAGAGGAGGGCGGATCTCTGTGAGTTCAAGGCCAGCCTGGTCTATAAAGTGAGTTCCAGGACAGGCAGGACTGTTACACAGAGAAACTCTGTCTTGAAAAACCAATAAACAAAGGAATGAATGAATGAATGAATAGGCTCACTGCTCCACCCTTTACTGAAGATATGCCACCCACGAAGAATGACATCACAATAAATGAAAACATCTGTAATGCTATACAGTGACTTGAAAAGCAGCATGTTGAGAAGTAACCCAGCACAACCTGAATGTTGTGCTGAGTAAATTGTACATGTCACATTTCAGCTTGGTTTGTTGTTTGTGACAGGGATAGGGTCTACTAGCCCAGGTTGGCCTTGAACCCCCGACCCTCCTGGTTCCTCATCCCAAGTGCTGTGACAGATAATGGCCACTATTTTTTCCCCTATCTTAGGCAAATATCACATCCCTTTGCTTGCGGGTTTCAGTGGGAGTGGTCTGTCATGTGGCACCTGAGGAATTCCCCTGGGGGCTCTAGAAACCCCCAAGGTGGGGAGGCAACTGTCTGGAAAGCAAAGACTTGGCAGGCAGCCACCAGCAAGGACACATCTGGGACTCACAGTAGGAAGGAAACACAGTTGGGGGTCTCCTGTGACTGACAGTGAAGCAAGAGACAGATCCCCAGCAACTATCCTCACACTACTGCCCTCTCTGCCTGACAGCTGTGCCTATGAGTTCAACCTCACTTAGTCACATACAGAGCACACACAAGAAACCCTGTGCCCAGCTTCTGCTCCCCCACGCACATCTATCTGCACTTACAAACATAGCGCACAACTCAGAGTGGTCTGTGGCAGAGCCACACCCTAGGTTCTGTCCCTAACACCATAAGGAAGAAAACTCTGAGAGCTGGGAGCTAGCTGTCAGGATTTACCCAGCAAGCATTGCTCAAGGCCTTAATTTCCCCAAATTCTCAGCTGCCAGCATGGCAGTGTCCTCCCTTCACCCAACAGTGCAGCCAGGCTCCTCCTCACCCACGCGATGCAGGAAGAGTTTGCCCTTGGCAGGGAAGCTATAGTTGATGACGTTGTCCAGCAGTGGGATGTCCAGGCCCCGGGCGGCCAGGTCGGTCACGATTAGGGTCGAACATTTGTTGTGTATGAATTTCGCCAAGTTGATCTTACGGGCCGTCTGGTCCAGAGCACTGTAGATGTGGGCACAGCTCACACCCTGGGCCGTCAGCAACTGCTCAGCGCAAAGGTGGAGATGTGAGAGGAGCCTTGCGGGGACAAGGACTGGAGGCTGGACTGAAGCTGGGGCACCGTGCGCAGTGGGTCTGAACCCCAACCCTGCTGGCTGGCCTGACTCAGCATAAATGGAACCTCTACCATCTCCCCGCTCTGCAAGGCTGTTGTAACATCAAAGGACATAATACATAAAAAGGGTTGCCTTAAGGATGCTGTGTGACTACGGGCAAATTAGTCTTTTGTGCCTCCCAGAATGAAGAGAATTAATGCACCATTGAGGACTAAGCCTGAAACAGAAAGCCTGTGAGAATCAACTGCTTTCTCAGTGTTACTATTTTGGTCTCAGACACTCGGATGAGGAAGGCGCCGTTTACATGTTGGGTAACCAAGACCCAGCCACCCGTGGCTTCTGCAGTGCCCAGGTGTGGCTGCTGGGGTGTGAGACAGTGGCTAGTCAGCCCCTCCCCCAGCCTTCCATGCTGCTGGAACTCCCCACACTTGCATCTAGCTGAGGATCACACAGGTGTGAATTCACAGAAAAGGTCAAGCACACCACACCAATAACGTTGCATCATGTCTAGTAGGCACATCACACACTGGAAATCTACCCCAAAATATCCAGGTCCACTGGGAGATGCTGTGGATGATCAGGACAGAAAGGCAGACCAAGACCAACAGTGGATGCACTCACACAACTGGCCCTGACAGTTCACCACGTGTTTGAGATGTGTGTGTGAACTGGCCCTTGACAAAATCCCCACCCAGGTTCAGAATGAAACTGTTCTGAGACCTCCTGGGGTCTCTCGATCCCACAGAGCCCCTGCTCACCTCCATGAGGTACTCTGCATGGTGCTTTGTGGCTACAAACACCACCGTCTGGTCCTGGGGTCGAACGACATTGCGCAGCAAGTAGAGAAGCACGGCAGCCTTGGTGTCCTCACGCACAAGGAGGAAGGAGGTCTGCAAGGAGAGTGACCAGTGTGGGCTCCTCGCTAAGGGCAGGCAGGGCCCACAGGGCCACTAGCCTGAGGAAGAGGTCCAACACTGCCTCACCTTGAGCTGCTCATTAAGCTTGGTGTCCACATCCAGACGGATGAGCACGGGTTCTGTGAGGCCTGTTGGGGTGTGGAGATTTCAGGGGTCACTGAAGAGTTGATCTCAGACCATACCAAGTCCAGCGCGACACCCCACTGGCTCACCTGCCCGAGCAAATTCCACCAGCAGTTTGGGCAATGTGGCTGAGAACAGCACTGTCTGGTGGCCCCCAGGAAGACGGCTTATGATCTCCTGTAGCTGTTCAGCAAACCCCATTTCAAAGAGCCTGCAGGGAGTTGTGGGCAGGGAGAGTCAGGAGACGGCTTCCACCCTCAAGAGCTGGGAACCCTGGGTATCCTTGCTCCACATCCACAAACCCCATCATGTGCAACTGTTAATCTTTTGTGTGTTTGTGCTTTCCCGTGCTGGGAACGAACTCAGCCTTAGACATGCTAGGCAAGTATGTGCCACTGCGTACAGCCCAGCACTGACTATAACATTATCTTCAGTACTAAGATGTAAACCTAAAATCACTAGCACAAGTGCCCTAACACACATCTAAGTCTCCCTGGACAGGGCCATCATCCTGTGGCCTTCCCTCTCTTTGCTTCCCAGGCCTTGGGGATAACCTTGACAGTTGCTCAGGGGTTTATCTGTGGCCTCACCTGTCCGCTTCATCAAAAACCACATACTCCACGCTCTGTAGCTTCAAGTTCATCTCCACAGCCACATGCATCAACCGCCCAGGGGTGGCAATGATTCTAGAAGGGATATACCAGCCAGGTCACCCCAGGCTCAGGGCTCAGCAGAGCCCCCTTCCATTGACGCTCTGGGAAGGGACCCCAGAGCATCCCCTCCCAATAACAAACTCACATGTCAGGGTTCTCATGCAGAGCCGCAAACTGGTCTTCCATTCTAGGGTAGAAAGCAAGGTCAGGCTGAGAGGACAGAGCTTTTGAGTCTGTCCCTCCCTATCACAGTCAAGCATCCCCACACCTCGCCATGAGCCACACACCCCAGGCATGCAAGTGAGAAATGGCTCCTGGGAGATAAGAGGCCAAGGCACTGCCCCAGCAGAGACAGGCTGAAACACAAGGGAGAACCTCAGACGCTGGCTTCCTCAGAGGCTCTGGACACTTTGCCAACCCACAGCACCACCTAGTGACAGAACCTGAAACTACTGGCTCCACCTAGAACCCTGAATCCCTGATGGCTAAGTGCCTGTTCCTGTCTTCCCCTGGAGAACCACTGGAGCAGCTGTAGGAGTGGGATCCTAGCTTAGGGAGGGTAGGCTTTCTTTCTTTCTTTCTTTCTTAATAATTTATTTATTTTTATTTTATGTGCATTGGTGTGGATATATGTCTATGTGAAGGTGTCAGATCGTGGGAGTTACAGTTGTGAGCTGCCATGTGGGTGCTGGGAATTGAACTCGGGTCCTCTAGAACAGCCAGTTCTCCCAAACGCTGAGCCATCTCTCCAGCTCAAGGTTCGGCTTTCTGACAATCACAGACTACATCCTTTGGAAGAAGCAGGAGTAGGACAGACAACCTCAGCCTGAGCATGGCACCCACAGAATGACACTAAGAGCTCACTAAACTCCCTGGCCTGACTCCATGAGCACACAGGGCCCTCTGTCCCTGTCCCAGCTTCTACATGTCCCCTGGCCAGTCTGTCTGAACATGTGGAGAAGCTGCTGTTAGCAACTAGCAACTCAGGCCCACAAGGGAACCCAAAAGGCACAGTGGTGTGCCTGCACTGGGAAGCTGGGACATGGGGTGAGGGATCCTTACTTGTCCCCGCCCAGGATCAAGGCTGTCTTGAGGCCGGTGAACTTGCCCAGCTGTGGAGAGAGACAGAAGGGGTCAAAGGTGAGGGCCTGCCACCTCAGCCTCCTCACAGCTTTCCATTAGGCCCTGCTACCCGCACCTCTTTGGTGAACTTCATAGTCTGCAGGGCCAGCTCTCGGGTGGGAGAGAGAATGAGGGCCCGGGCTCCTGTCTGTGCGCTGCGTGCCTTCAGCCGCTCAAACATGGGGAGGAGGAAACAGGCTGTTTTCCCACTGCCTGTCCGGGCCATGGCCACCACGTCCTTGCCATCCAAGATCACAGGAATGGTCTGTCAGAAACATGTTAGAGGCAGTGTCAGCTCCAGCCCCAGCATGGCCGGCCATGGGTGAGTCCCAGGCCTCCAAACCTATTTTTACAAAAACCTGTCAGCGCATGTCCAGGAATGAATACCCCCAGCTCCTGTGTCCTCTGTGTCCCAAGCTGGGTCTCTACCTTGTCTCTCATGACTGTGAAAGCTGGGGGATCCCCGGCACTGTGAGCTGCCTGGCAGGTTCATGACACTGGGTCCAAACTTCTCAGTGAAATGGCTAAGCTATGTGGAACTTCAGCCACAGTGAAGAGGGCCAGCAAGATGACAGCTGGGGCCAGGAACAACTGTCACATGCTCACTGCTCACTGCTGCCCCAACCCATTGCCCTCCAGCTCCTTACCTTTCTCTGGATGGGCGTTGGCACCTTGTAGCCCTTCTTCATGATCCCCTTGAACACAGGGTAGCTCAAGCCTGGGAGAGACATGGGAGTGGTCAGGGACCTGGGAACCACAGTAGCCACCAGATTGTGTTCACCAACACACAAAAAAAGAAAAAAGAAAAAAAGAAAGCAAAAAATTGAAGGTTAAAGGAGTGTAAGACACCAAACTGTGGCAGGGATGCCTCACTTGATCTCTGCTGGGTCTCTTGCTACGTCGTCATGGCATAGGCCACTATGCGCAGCTCCTTTTTAATTGCTATTAAAAGTCACTCAGTGGGTGTCTCAATCCTTGCCCTGGCAGCTACTGCTCCATCAAGGGCAGAGCACTTAAGCTGTAATCCCCACACAGGTGTCCCGATACCACTCCATCATCTCGTGCCCATCTCTTCAAAGGTATCCTCCTGTCTTGACACTGAACCAGTGCCACCTTCTGTGCCTGTATGGGTGGCCCCCTTTCCAGGCCTGCTGTGGAAAACTATTTCTAACCTTAGCCTATTTGACACCTACCACACAGGTAGATGTCAGTACCTAAGAACAGAGGGCACAATGACCCACCTCTATCCCCAAGCTACTCCCCAGGGCCCCAGGTACCCAGCCTCTTTACCCACCCATGGACTGGAAGCCGCCAGACTTCTTCTTTTTCTTGTTCTGGGCTCGTACCAACTCCCGGGTGTCAGGCTCCACATCTGATAAGCACTCTGAGGTAGGAAAGGAGGGCAAGGCTCTGCTAGGGCCCAGCTGTGAGGGAGAATGAGAGCTGGCATTACTCCAGTTCTGACTGACCACAAGGATGTGAGGCTCAAACGCTCGCCACTTTTCCAACAAGCTCTCCTTGGACCAGGCTGGGGCAGAGGTACAGATCGGGACTGCAGAAATTCTACAGAGCTTGCAAGCTCCATCCCCTACCAGCAGTACAACCACCTCCCTGAACCCGGAGGCACCCTTCTAAAAACTGAGGTCAAGGGCATGAGTGTGGGAAGACCCAGTGGAAAGTATAGGCTTGACCAGGAGAGTGGAATGCTGAAGGCAGAGGGGCACACGTGTGTTTATGTGTGTGTGTGTGATTGTAGTGGCTTGAGTGTGCCTGAGGAGTGGCCACGGCACCTGGCTGTCCTGGAACTCAGAAAGGCCCACCTGTCTCTGCCTCCTGAGTGCTAGCATCAAAGGCATACACCACTATGCTTGGATCTCACTTCCAATTTCTGATTATTTTTTTTTAAATAACAATTTATCTCTTTTTACTATTCCTTATAAAACTTTTTTTGGGTTTTTTTTTCTTTATTGATATTTATTGAGCTCTACATTTTTTTCTGCTCCCCTCCCCTCTTTAACCCTCCCCCAATGTCCCTAT
>JAQHUG010000089.1:1749061-1759594 GCA_028555095.1 Dicrostonyx torquatus | reverse complement strand
ACCATCTTAAGGAAGCAGGGGGAGGGCGGTGGGGGAGTGGGAGGGCCGGGAACAAGGGGAGTAAATGTAAATTTTGCTTTTAACAATAAAAAAAAAAATTAAAAAAAAAATCATTCTTTCCTCCACAGTGAATCCAAGGCTAGCCAGGGCTGCACCCTGTATAACTCTTTAGTTTGACAGATGGTGGTGGTGCACACCTTTAATCCCAGCACTCGGGAGGCAGAGGCAGGAGTTCGAGGCCAGCCTGAACTACACAGTGAAACCCTGTCTCAAAACAAAACATAGCAAATAAATATGTAAATATAAAAACTTAACATAAGGCAAAAAGTTTTCCTGATAATTGTTAAACTTTGCTCACTGGAATTTTTCTTACTAGTTCAGGCATTCCGCTTGGGGTCTTCCCCGCTTTGTTTGAAGACAACAGTGCCAAAATTCCATGAAAGAGACCTGGGGATATAGCTATCTGACAGCATATACATGGCTAGCACTAGCACAAACATGGCTTTGGGTTTGGTCTCCAACCCTGCTAAAACAAAAGGTGGGGGAGGGAGGAATGGAAGAGACTTTCCCCACTTAGTTCGACGTTGACGGACTCTGCTTCCCAAGCAGTATTCTGGTTTCATTTCACTGCACAAACACATCAGTTTTATTTGTTTGGTGGGGTCTTTTTGGGGGGTGGGGGTAGTTTGAACAAGCTCAATGGTATGGTATGGACTTGGCTGCTCTCCCAGCCCTATTTACATCAAGGGTGTGACAAGTAAGTATGTTTGTGTCCCAGGATGGAGGACCTTCTACGTTTTTCATAAAACAAAATTTCAGAACTGGTGGTATAGCTCTTAACATCTCACTATGCGTAGACAAGGGTGGCCTTGAACTCCTGATCCACTTGCCTCCATCATTCCTACCCATGGTGCTAGGATGGCAGCTGTGTGCCCAATACCTGCTTTTATGTAATGATGGTGCTCAAATCCAGCACTTTGGACATGCTGGCAAGCGTTCTACCAACTGAGCTATGTCCGGAACC
Organism: Dicrostonyx torquatus; assembly: GCA_028555095.1. Lineage (NCBI taxonomy): Eukaryota > Metazoa > Chordata > Mammalia > Rodentia > Cricetidae > Dicrostonyx > Dicrostonyx torquatus. Next base: position 1,758,570 of record JAQHUG010000089.1, on the reverse strand, counting down.
TGCAGACTGGGTTTTGATTTGTAAAACGTTGAGCAGTAACTTCTTTATGTGCCCCAGCCAGTACAGGACTTGGCCTCGGCAAAGCCCTTGGTCTGAGCCACGTGGGCAGCCTTCTCTGGCAACGACTAACTGCATTCTCAACGCCTTTAGCAGTTTCTGCATGCCTAGTGACCACCTACTGAGTGCAGCACACTGACTGAGCTGGGGAGAAGAAATGGAGGAATATACCCGCTGTGGGCAGACTAAGGGCGTCACGAACCATAGACTTTTCTGACTCCTTGGCGCTCACGCCTCTCCCCACGTGCATACTTTTGTAACCAGACCATCCCCAGTTTCAATCCTACTGCCCCTTCTCTGATAGTGCTGATTGGGCCTGCAAGGCTGAACCACAACAAATGTTCAGTTTATAGCCAGCTTCTCAGAATCCAGCGGCCTCTCGTTTCTCTCCTAAGACCACCCCAAACTCAGGCGGACCTTCGCACTTGCACTTTCCATTGGCCTAAGAGTAATTGGGCCCCACCCCCTCAGGGCAGTACCCAATGAGGGCTCACAATTAGTGAGACGGACAGGCGGAAAGGGCGCAGGCCGAGGGCCCGACCAGAGAGAGTCTGCGCTCTTACCTTCCGCGCCCGAGCGTCATCCTCCGCCTGGATCTCAAACTCGCCGTCCTCCGAGTCGCTGTCGCGTGCCTGGGAAGCCCCAGTCCGGCGCTTCCTCAGACCTTTCTTCTTCCACGGCGCCATGGCGACACGTGACCGCGGGCCGTGACCCACGCGTCTACCGGCAGCCATGCGAGCCGGACACTCGGACCCGGAAATGGGCGGGACCTACAGGACGCACAGACTGTGCAGGGGCGGAGCCTAGGGGGGGACGCACGCGTTGAGATCAGGCTCCACCCCCAGGGCGCGGCCAGAGGGACCAACCAACTGCGTAGGGAACAGAGCGTAACGTGGCTACTCCGATGGGGCGGGGCCTGAGGGACAGACCAACTAGTGGGGGTGACCTGAGGAATGTACCAACTTAACGGGAATAGAGGCTCAAAGGACGTAATTAATGTGCAAATATCAAGTTCTGAGGAATATACCAACTGTACTGGGAGCCGTATCCGAGGGACACAACAACTGAGCAGGTGGAAGGATTTGAGGAATGTACCGACTATGCAGTCTAACCCCCGAGGGGCGGGCCTATGGAGGATACCTACGAGAGGGGGTGTGGCCTGCGGAACGTACCATCCGCTTGGGGGCGGGGCCGAGGGACGTACCAGCTGCGCAGGAGCGGGCCACCTCTCCTGTTGCCCAGTGCGGGATGCGCGTGGGCGCGTGTCGCTGTGGCACCACTTCGCTTGCTGTGCTGTGCGGAGGTTTGTGCCGGACCTGGAGCTTGCTGACCAGAGGCTCCGATAGGAAAATTGCCGAGCACGGAGTTCCGGTGATGCCTGCGCTTTCAGCTTTGTTGAGTGACTGGTGCGTGGTACTCTGCTGTTTGGAGCCTGAGTTGTGGTCGGGAAAATGGATTTAATCTGAGAGACTGAACGGGACTATTGGCGAGGACTAGAACGCACTACATTTGCAAAGTACTTTGCACGAGGTAGGCGTGGGAGCCCCTTTTTCCCCCTCCCACCATAGTTTGTTTTTCTGGTTGGTGCCATCCCCATTTACGCCTGTAGTCGTACTGTAAATATTTGTTGAGTATACACTGTAGGCTGAAAGTGTGTATCTGTTTATTCATTAAATATTTGCTGACGGCATTTTCCCCTGTCTCGTCAACTAGAAAGACAGGAATGCCTGCTTAGACAGCAGCTTACACAGAGCACGGGGTTCAAACTCAGAGGCCAGGCAATCGTGCAGTTCTACCTGGGAAGTAGAGGGAGGAATCAGAGTTAAAGGGTCGTTCTTTGCTATAGAACATTGTGAGTTCCAGGCCAATTTGAGCTACAAAAAAAATCCTGGGTGGGGAAGGGGCAAGAAAGTGATTCATTTGCAAGATGCCCTCGGAATGGTGGTCACCCTTTGAGAAAGACCAGTCCCTTTCCCTCAGCAGGAAAAGGCCCTTTTGCCCTTGGGTTTGAGACTCCAGGTTGCCTCTGTTGCTTGTCTGGCCCTGCTGTTGGCTCACTCTCACCGTTTGCACAGGGAAGCCCTGGAGGCTGAGTCTGGCAGACATAGCCCACCCTCTGTCACCCTTGACCAGCAGCGAGGATCCTGGTGGAATGCAGGCTCTCCACCTTCAGCACCGCAGCCCCAGCAGCTACAGGGTCAAGGCCAGGGCGTCCTATGTGGATGAGACCCTGTTTGGCAGCCCTGCAAGAACCCGGCCCACTCCACCAGCCTTTGACCCACCCTGGGTGCAGAACTGTAACAGATCAAGAGGAGTGGTCTCTCTGGTCAAGAGAGACTGTGAGTCTACCCCGTCCAGGGGCAGCACCCCAAGCCTCACACCAAGGAAGAAAAACAAATACAGGTAGGGGGGGGTACACTTCTGTACTAAGGATGGCTTTCTTGGTCTCCTTTCTTGTGATAAAATACTCTCCACAGAAGCAACTTAGACCAGTAGGGGTTTGTTCTGATTCATGGTTGCACAGCCATTGCTATAAGAAGTCACAGCAGTGGGGGCTGGGGACAGCAGGCCACATGCATGCCTGCTCCACTGCACACTGTCTTCCTTTCCATCGGTCCCAGAGCACCCCACCCCCTCTCCTGACACTCCAGGCACACACGTGGTGCATAGACTCCCATGCATGTAAGACACTTGTACTAAGAGGAAGATCCGTCATAGGCACACCCACGGGCCGACCTGACTCAGACATCCATCCATCTCTGCCACTCTCCTCCAGGTGATCCCAGATCCTGCCAAGTTGACAACTGAAGCTGATCATCACAGCCATCAGGCTACCTGGAACAGCCTGCTGTTCACCTGCTGTGTGGCCCTGTCCAGCACCTTGACCTGTCTGAGCCAGTTTACTCAGATAATAGAACAAATGCTCCCATTAAATGGGAGTGGGGAATGTCGGGGTACAGCAGCTGAATGTTGTGATCAATGTCTTGATCACTGATAGTGCTGGCTGGTGGGTGGCTCAGCGGGTGAAGGCTCCTGTCTCAAAAGCTTGGTGACCTGTGATTGCTGGAACCTTCATTAAGGTGGAAGGACAAAATGACTCCACAGTGTTGTCCTCTGACCTCCACATGGGTGCCACAGTCTAACCATGCCCACATATCCACATCATACACACATAGTAATAATAAGTTTAAAATATTTTTAAAGGAAATTCTTGGGGGGAAAAAACTTCAGGCCAAAAAAAAAATTGCATCTCTACTGAGCTCATGTAGAGTTTTTTGAAAAGTACATTTGGTTATTTTGTGAAGCTTGTGTACTGGTAGAGGTCAAAGGACAACTTGTAGGAGTCAGTTCTTTCCTTTCACTGTGTGGATCCCGCAGAACCGTCTTGCTGACCCAAGCTCATGTAGAATTTTGTTTTTCCTAAACAACGGTGTGACAACTGTTTGCATAGCACTTAACTCCATTAATCTGGAGCAGGGTGGATTCAGGAGGGGGTCTGTCATTTGATACACAAGATTTGAACATGTACAGGTATTCATAAGGGCTTCTGGAGTGGTCCCCCATATACCAAGGAATGGCTGTAGTTAGGACTCTTGATGGTGGGCTCATATGAAGTGCTCCAGGTGAGGGTCCCTTTTAGGACTGCTCCCCTCTCCAACACGTCTGTGTCCAGAAGAAGAGGGGGACAAGCCCCAGCTGTTTTGGGCCTATTGATGCCTATGAGCCTATTGAAGAGTGTCAGGTGCCAAGGGTGCCAGGCAGGCTCCGAATACCTGTGAGCCTATTGAAGAATGCTGGGCTCCGAGGGTGCTAATAGGGTGCTGAGCAGGCTCTGGATACCTAAGAACCTATTAAAAAAAAAAGTTGGGCCCCGAGAGTGCCAGGCAGGCTATGGATACCTATGAACCTATTGAAGCATGTTGGACCGCTGACAGTGCCAGGCAGGCTCTGGTGGGGAGTGGGGTTTAGAGAGCTCTAGTGTGTCATCCCAGGTCACTGTGTTCTTCCCTTTTCTAGGTTGATTGGCCACACTCCCTCCTACTGTGATGAGTCACTGTTCGGCTCCTGGCCACAGGGCACCAACAAGGAGGGGTCTCGGACAGCCATAGGGGATACTGCCAAGCTCGGGACCCTTTTCTGGACACCACCAGCCACCCCTAGGGGCGGCCACTCACCTCGCCCCAGGGAGACCCCACTTCGAGCCATTCACCCAGATGGACCCTCCAGGACAGAGCCCAGCGTGGCAGCAGGCTCTCAGAAGACGTCCCAGGAGGGGTTAGATGCTCCTTCCTCTCTGGGACGGAGGCGTTCCCATTCACTCACCAACCTGAGTGTCCCCAACATGAGTCATCCAGCTTCCAGTGTCCCCCAGACCAATGGACCTTGCAGTCCCCGGCCTTCCAAGTCAGGGATGACTGTTCGGAGTCCCTTGATCACTCCCAGGTCACGATCAGGCAGAGTTTCAGGGCCAGCTGCCCCCGCCAAGCCAAAGCCTCCTTGGAAATGAGGCTCTCATCAGGTAATCCTCTGGCTCACAGCAAGGATTCAGCTCAGGTGCAGTACTGTGGGGACCAGTGTCTCCAGTGCCTCCAAGCACTAGAGAAGCCTCTGCGAGGCTCCATGGTGAGGATGGGCCGTACTTCCCTTTGTCCCCACAAGCTCAGGACTCCCTAGCCTTCTCTACAGGGTGTTTGGGGTCCTTTAAGATGTCTCTCTGGCCATGGCACAGCCTCTTTCTTCATTGGTGCCAAACCCCACCCAGCTTCCTGCTCAGGATTCAGTTTCTACAGGGGTCTGGGCACCTCGAGAGTTTCCTGGGCTGCATGAGAACCCCGAGGGTGGAATATGGGGGAGACATTTTAATCATGTATTTATTCATTCCATGTGTTAAATGTATTCAGCTCATCAAAGCTTAGTGGTGTGTTGCTCTTTTCTCCCTTAAGTAAAGGCCTCAGTCAGTTTAAACAGTAGAGTTAAACAACCAAGGGTGATTTGAGCATGTGGCAGAAATGACACTGGCTGCTGAGGTCTGAGGACATCCGTCCTGTCTCTGTTTTGTGACACCATACATGGTGGTTCCTGCCAGCTCAGGACATAGTGAGAGTCCTTTGCTAGCAATTGTCTTGCTAGGGGGCGGGCATATAGCTTGGTAGTAGATTCCTTGCCTAACATACACAAATGGGGCCCTGGGATCAATCCCCAGCAACCTCCTCCCCTAACAAAACAGAACAGGACTTAGTGATGAGCGAGATGGAAAAGGCAGCCAGGGACAGGGAGCCTGGCTGCTGGGTGTGCTGCGGTCCCCTGCACTGCAGTGGGGCCCTGGGCCTCAGAGCTTCCCTACATGATGACGATGGGAGTCTTGAGCCTCTCCTGGTCCCCCTCCTTCTCTGAGCATTTCAGGGGGCATCTCACCATTGTCTAGGTGTAGCCAGGCCCAGGGACATTTGTAATCATGTGCAGAGGTCAGACAGACATGCCTGGGTACAGACTGCATTGCAGACACAGAGGATGTTAAGCTTCTAGAACTTTCACAAAGGGATGGTTAGTCTACCTCCTGTTTTTCTGTCCATTCCCTTCATGCTGATAGACACAGGCTAAAAATAGAAGCACATATTCTCCCGTCTACACTAAAGGTCGGCTGGAGCCCAGGGCGATGCCACCAGGTAACTGATACCAGGCCTGGAGTCTGGCTATACCAGGCTGTGGTGTCAGAGCACTTGTGGGTGACAAAATAGGGGCAGCCTGATGGGAACCACAAAGGTGGACGAGGGGGCACTGGAGAGATGACCCAGCAGTTAAGAGTGTTTACTGCTCTTCCAGAGGGAGGACCTGGGTTTGGTTCCCAGCACCCACATCAGGTGGCTCCTAACCACCTCTATCTCCAGTTCCAGGGGATCCAACACCCTCTGACCTTTTCAGGTATCATGCATGCATGTGACACACACACACACCTTTTAATAATGTTTCTGGGCCATGATCATGCACACCTTTAATCCCAGCACTTGGGAGGCAGAGGCAGGCGGATCTTTGTGAGTTGAGGCCTGCCTAGTCTACAGAATGAGTTCTTGGACGGCCAAGGCTACTCAAAGAAACTCTGTCTCAAAAAAAAAAAAAAAGCTGAAGACTGAAGGGGTGGCTCATGGGTCCTGAGTTCAGACATCAGTACCCTCTCCAAGTGGCTCACAAACATCTGCAGCTGTAGTTCCACCCAGCTCTGGACTCATGGGCACAACCACATAAATAAAAATAACCCTGTGTTGTTGGTTATTTTCAAGACAGGGTTTCCCCATGTAGCTCTGGCTGTCCAGTAACTCAATTTGTAAACTAGGCTAGTCTCAAACTCAGATCCTTCTACTTCAGCCTCCCAAGTGGTGGGATTAAAGGCAAGGAATCCATCCCCACTCCCACCCCCTTGGCCATGCTTTGTGGGTTTTTGTTGTTGTTGTTTTTGTTTGTTTTGGTTTTTCCAGACGGTTTCTCTGTGGCTTTGGAGCCTGTCCTGGAACTAGCTTTTGTAGACCAGGCAGGCCTTGAACTCACAGAGATTCACCTGCCTCTGCCTCCCGAGTGCTGGGATTAAAGACTGTTTTTTTTTAAATATTTATTATGTATACAATATTCTGTCTGTGTGTATGTCTGCAGGCCAGAAGAGGGCCCCAGACCTCATTACAGATGGGTGTGAGCCACCATGTGTTGCCGGGAATTGAACTCAGGACCTTTGGAAGAGCAGGCAATGCTCTTAACCACTGAGCCATCTCTCCAGCCCCATGCTGTGTGTTTTAAAATGGAGCAAGGAGTCAGCCAGAAGAGGTGGCCTATTTAGAAATCTGAGGAAGGAGGATCACCTTAAATTCAAGGCCAGTCTGGGCTACATAGGAATACTTTGTTGCAAAATAAAATGGCAGGGCGGCTGCACTATGGAAGACTCAGGCCGGAATACTGGGATATCAGGGTGATTGGATCCTTACGGAAAGGGATGTTCGGTTTCTATGGGATAGTTCTCAATTTATGAAATTCTAGCAACTAATACTTTTTGAAAATTGTGCAAACAATCTAAGTGCCAAACAAAAACGCTGTTGCCCTCCCAATGGTTCATAGCATAGGGGCAGAGCTGTGGGTGGGTAGACAGTCCCTGAGCAGGCCAGGGCTGCCTGGTGATGATGTCTCCATGCCAACCACAGTAGCTCCTGGGCTGGGACGGGGCCTCATTTCTCAATGAAGATGTGGAAGGCTGGGGGCCCAAAGCTTGCACCCTCCTCAGGATGCTGCGCCCATGAGCAACACAACCTCATCCCAGGGCAGACATGTCTGTTGAAGGGTGAGTCAACAGTGTTAAAAATGGTTTAAATGTTGGTTTGTTTTTAATTTTAGCCATAATTAAAGCCAGGGATGGAAGGGCTGGGGCGAGGGGTAGGGGTTGTGGTTCAGATCGGGCAGGGCGCGGGTGAAGCTGGGCAGGGGCGGGGCCAGGCCAGGCATCGGTCACTTCTTCTTGCCTTTGCCCTTGCCCTTGGCTTTCTTCTCCTTGCCCTTCTCCTCTTTGGCCTTCTCCTTCTCCTTGCCCTTCCCCTTGTCTTTGCCCTTGCCCTTTCCGCGCTTCTTCTTCTTGGACCTGAGCATGGAGCGCACCAGGTAGCCCTTCCAAACGGCCTGGATGAGCGTGGCAGCCCTTACCATGCGCACCATCTCGCGCTCTGCCTCCACCCGCTTCTTGGAGTTGATCTCACTCTCAGCGCGGATCTGGGCAAACTCCTCCACCAGCACCGCATGCCTCTCCTTCAGCTCCTCCAGCTGCAGCTTCTCCTCCTTGTGGATGATCTCCAGCTCCTCGTATTCATCCTAGGCGAGGGGCAGGGCTGGGGACATAGCACCTGGCATGGCTCCCCATGCTCCTTGTCTTCTGCCCCAGCCAGGTAAAATGCAGGGCCTGTCTGTACCTGGGCTCACTCCAGGAAGGACCCAACTGAACAGATCTCGGGATGGAGGAAAGGACAAGGGCAACAAGGTGTGCAAACCTAGATGTGCGTGTGTTCGTGTGTTCTTGTTTGAGTGCACATGTGAATGCATGTGGTGCACATGTGTGTGCATGTAGGCTGGAGGTCAACATCCGGTGTCCTCCTCCTCAATCTTTCCACCTTATTTTCCTTGAGACAGGCTCTTTTTTTTTGTTTTGTTTTTTTGGTTTTTTTTTGTTTTTCAAGACAGGGTTTCTCTGTAGCTTTGGAGCCTGTCCTGGAACTAGCTCTTGTAGACCAGGCTGGTCTCGAACTCACAGAGATCCGCCTGCCTCTGCCTCCCGAGTGCTGGGATTAAAAGCGTGCGCTGCCACCACCCGGCCAGGCTCTTTCACTGAACCTGGAACTTGCTGGTGTCACTGGCCTGGCAGAGTCCCAGGATCTGCCTGTCTCTGCCTCCCGGCACTGGTGATAACAACTGCACATTGCGGCCTTCAGCTTCTTATATGGGTGCTGGGGATGGGAACTCAGGTCCTGGTATTTGCGTGGCAAATATCCTAGTAACTGAGCCAGCTCCCCAGCCACTGGCCAGCATTGAAGTCTAGCCTTTCTACACCTTTAGGAGATTTTCCTTTAAGCTCTTGGTTTTCCAGACAATTCCCAATACCAGGGCCAGTTTCTGGGATCAAGTGACCTCCCGGCTTCAGTTTGAAAGTCTCCTCACAGACACATGGGTTGGAGGCCTGGTCTCCCGCTAGGTGGCACTGTTGAGAGGCGACTGAATCAAGAAAGCACCAACCTCATCAGTGGGTTAACTAGCTGATGGATTCATCGCTGAACAGGAGCTGGCTTTCCGGAAGGAAGTACTTTCTTGGGGGGTGGGCCCTTGAAAGATATCTTCTCTTTGGTCTGTGTCTCCCTCCTCTTCTTCCTCCTTCCTCCTCCGTTCAACCCTTTTATTCCTTCTCCTTGTTCATTCCCAGCCGTTCTGTGGTGAACATTTCTGCTCCCCTCTCTATGACGCTCCGCTCCCTCCTCAGACTCAAGGCAGTCGGGTCAAGTGACCATGAACTGTACTCTCCAAAACTTTGAGCCCTGACAAACTTTTCTTCCCTTTCTCAGGTGTTTATCACAGTGCCAGACACAGAGGACCTCATACCACGGGGCCAGGACACAGAGGATCTCATACCACAGAGCCAGGACACAGAGGATCTCATACCACAGTGCCAGGACACAGAGGATCTCACTCCACAGTGCCAGGACACAGAGGATCTCATTCCACAGAGCCAGGACACAGAGGATCTCATTCCACAGTGCCAGGACACAGAGGATCTCATTCCACAGTGCCAGGACACAGAGGATCTCATACCACAGAGCCAGGACACAGAGGATCTCACACCACAGTGCCAGGACACAGAGGATCTCACACCACAGTGCCAGGACACAGAGGATCTCACACCACAGTGCCAGGACACAGAGGATCTCATTCCACAG
>JAQHUG010000089.1:1672702-1734656 GCA_028555095.1 Dicrostonyx torquatus | reverse complement strand
CACCACCGCCCGGCCCAAGACAGCATTTTTCTGCCACTCAGGCCGCCTCCACTATCCACAGCAAACACTCAATAAACCCATGTTAAATATGCGAATATTTTTGCTATGGGCAAGAAAATGTCCTTGGAAATGTTTTGACAGAAAGAGTTACGGTAGAAGCCGGTGGTGGCGCACGCCTTTAATCCCAGCACTCAGAGGCAGAGGCAGGCGGATCTCTGAACTCCAGGCCAACCAGCGCTACACAGTAAGACCCTTTCTTAAACACAAACAACAAACCTTTAACTGAAGCATACACTAACGTGGGATCTGCACCGAGCAAGCTCACCTGGAACACAGCGGTCCCTAGAATGGACAGTGGGTGCCTAACAGACCAACTCACCTTGCTTCAACTAAATTTCAGTCGGATGTCTACATGAATGGTACCACTGAGGGATGAGGGGCGGAGCCATGAAAGAGGTGGACAGGACAGCAGAAAGGACGACCAAAACGAGGATATCGGTGATCCTTGCAGGAGGTCTAAAGGAGGCCTGGACCGAGGTACGGTAGGGTAGTGACGCCCTGGAGCTAAACGGGCGGGCAGTGGGGTGCTGACCCCTGTGGGGGGGTCACTGGACAGCGCGTCCATGTAGCGCACACGGCACGCAGCTCCGGGGCTTCCCCGCTGTCACTCACCCGCTCCTCAAACTGTAAGTTTTTCTGCCCACAGTTAACCATCTCGGCGACCTCCGTGTTGCTAGGTTACGCGCCAATCTTAGAAGGCGGGACTCTGTGTTTGACTGACCTCTTTTTTCACCATTCAACTTCTACTACGGCTGCTTTGGCTCTACCTTCTGAACTATGACCAATCAAAACCACCGTCTCTCTGACGTTCCGCCAATGGAAAGGCCCGGGATTCCTGTTGGTTAAGTGTGTTGGGCGGGGACAGGGGTGGTGCTTCTCTCCGCTCTTCCTTCGGGAGGCGACCGGTGAGTGACGTGCAGATTACCCTGTCAAGTTTCATTGCGGCCTCTCTGGCTACCAATGGCTCGTGGCGTGGGGCCGTTGGGCGGGGCCTGAGGGCTTGAGTGACTGGAGTCGGCGAATGCAAGGGCTGGCGCAGCTGCCGCTGTGGCAGCGGTGAGGCGGCGTTGGCGGCTGCAGTGGCTCCGCTGTCGGGATATTGGCAGCAGCAGCTGCGTGCTGAGCTGCGCTCTGCAGACACAGTGCATGGTGCGGGATCCCGGGACGGCGCGTGTAAGAATCCGAGGGGTGCCGGCTTGGCCCGAGGACAGGGGTCAGAGGGCGCCGAGAAGGGGCTGAGACTGGGGCTGGGCGCTCCCGACGCCCGAGGGACCTTGGGACGTTGCCCGCGTGCTTCTGCCCCAATACATTCACTTCTTTCTGCACCTTTTTCTTTGCCTTGACTTCCTGGGGCGACCCGGAGCGCGACGGGGAGCGCGGGGAACAGGCGCCCCCGCGCGACCCTTCTCCCCCTCCCATCCCTTCCCGCTCACCTCCCGGCTGCGACCTCTTGTGACCCGGCCGGGGACTCCTGCTTGGGTCAACCTGACTTAGGGGACACATAGTGGGATGGCAGCTAATTCTGATCCCGGGACCTTCCTCCAGGGATGACCTTTCCCCAGGGGTGACCCTCTGGGTCCTCTCTAGAGTTAGAGCCTAGAAGGGCAGGACCAGAGGAGTCCCGAGTTTGCCTCTGAGTCTGCCTTGTGACCTTGGGCAGTTTCCTTCTCTCTGGGCCTCATTTCTTTCTCTTTGAAAAGTCGTAGGCTCAGTGGGAGGAGGATGTCAACTTCAAGGCTCTCCGAGGCTGGACAGGGATATCCCTGGTTCAGAAGACAAAAACAAGAAAGTGATTGGTGGATTTCACTTAAGTGGCATGCGGTTTCTAGGAATAAAGTGGGAAATACCTCTGTTCGTGCCACCTGCTTTCCAGTTGTCCGGATGGAACTTGTGGGCCTGGTCTAGAAAGTGGGATGCGGGGTTGGGGATTTAGCTCAGTGGTAGAGCAAGGCCCTGGGTTCGGTCCTCAGTTTCAGAAAAAAAAAAGAAAAGAAAAGAAAAGAAAAGAAAAACAACAAAAAAACCAAAATGACAAGAAAGTGAGACGCTTGCTCACCCAGGCTCTACCGAGGGCAGAGCTGTTGAGACTGAGCCAGGAGGCTGTTTCCTGTGGGTGGGGTCTCAGCTGTGCACTGTAGATATTAATGGCCTCTTTGGACTCCCACCAGATCATTCCCAAGTTGTGACGCCGGAAATATTTGTAGACAGTGGGCAGAGTCACGTCAGGCGAGAGCCACTGAAGTATGGCAAGAATGGAGTCATACGTCCAGCAGTTAAAATGCAAAACCTATTAGCTAGGAGGACACTAGTGACAAAAATGAGGAACCTGTTATGAGTGGGGAGAGTTTCTTGCCTTCCAAATAAATAGGAGAGACTGCTCTGTCAGAACCTTCTCATGGTGTCAAGGAAGTGTGGTCACGTAATCCCTCTACCATGTAGTGTGTTAGATGAGTGAGCTCAGCCAGTACAAGGCACTGGGGGAAGAGAAAGTTAAGCCAGAGTAGGAAACACAGCACAGTTCTTTTAGACAGCCAAACGATGGGATCTTGTGGTAGCTTCCCTTCTGTTGAGATCTCAAAGCAAAATAAATCCCCATGGCTGGAGGAAAAGGAAACAACAAATCAGACTCCACTCCCAGGAAGTTTGCTGAGCAGAGAGTTAGTTGCATGCTTAGCTGGCTGCAGTGTGGGTGTGTGTTTATCTCTCCTGCTACCTCGGTTGAAAGAAACCTGCTGTTTGTGTCTGTGGATGCTCCCTTCAACCCCCAAAGGAGGCATTGCTCAGTTGGCCTGCCTGTGCTTGGTTTGGAGGCAGAATCCATCCTGTGCACAAGCCACAGCTGGTGGCCTCAGCCTGCTGTTGTTTCCAAGTTCAAAGGTCTCCAGGCAGATCTGCTGAGCCCTGCTCTTCAGTGGGCGGAGGTGGGATGTGTAAACAGCCACTCCAGCCACCAGCTCTGAGAGCCGAAAACCCGGAGGCTGTGAAGGATGGGTCCTTGGGTTACCAGTTGTAAAAATGTTCATGTCCCTTTTTCCTCCATCGAGGAGGGCCATACAAGAACAATGGGTGTTGGCCACCAGCAAAACCAGGATGATCTTGTGTGTTCCCTAGAGGGCACTTAAATCTAGAGTGGAAATTGTTTGCAAACATAAAAAGAGAGACGAGGCAAGCTTGGAGAGCCGGACACACTCACTTTCTATTACTGTTGTCCGAGGACAGGATCTGGGGACTTGGAAGACACCGTAGGATAGGATGTGGGCAAGACACAGCGTGGCTTTCTGACTGTGGGCTCTCAGGCAAGTTATCTAAGGTCTCTGTCCCTGACTGATGTATGGGGCTATTAGGGAGCTTCGGTCGCTTGGTTAGAAATCACTAGTAGGGTCTCTGGCATAGTTTGAGTATTCTTTGAGGATGAACTGCTCTTCCTATAATCATTACAAATTGGTCTCCAAAGCACAGAAAGGGTAGTGTAGATCATGCCAGCCCCAGTCTCTGCTCTCTAGACTTGGTCACCTTGACTTGTCAGTGTCTGTTCTCATAGGAACCTTCCCTGTATTTTATTTTATATGTGTATTATCATTATTTTAAAATTTGATATGTATGAGTGTTTTACCTGCACGTGTGTACCACATGTGTGCCTGGTGCCCAGGGAGGTCAGAAGAGGGTGTTGGATCCCCTGAAACTGGAGTTAAAGATGGTTGTGAGCCACCATATAGGTGCTGGGAATCAAAAAACAAAAACAAAAAACTCCGAGTCCTCTGCAAGAACAGCAAGTGCTCTTAACTGTTGACCCTCTCTCTCCAGCCCCTCCCCCATGCCTCCTTCTGTGAGACGTGATCTCACTGTGTAGTTCAGCAATTTGAGCTCTGTAGCCCAGGCTGGCCTCAAGCCCACAGAGATCCGCCTGCCTCTGCCGCCCAAGTGCTGGGATTAAAGGCCTGTGATAGACTCTTGCTATATTGTCCAACCTGGCCTTGAACTCTGTTATCCTCCTGCTTCAGCCTCCCAGGTTGAAATACAGTGATGCTGTGGGCTATGGCTCAACAGATAGCCTGGTGCCTAGTATGCACACAGGCAGCCCTGGGCTCAGTCCCCAGTTTTCTCTAACCACTAGTGGTGCACATTTGTAATCCCTCTGGAGACAGGAGGATCAGAAGCTCAGTCATCCTTCACTTTATAGCAAGCTTGAAACCGACATGAGACTCTCTCAAAGCACAGTCTGTATACTGTAGGTTACTGTGACAAAAGACAAAATCCAGGGCCGTCGCTGCCCCGACTCCAGAACATGTTCATCAGGAACGACTATGTTTTAATCATTACCCTTTTTTTTTTTAATCCTCTCAACCCTAGAAGATGCATCTGATGGAGCAGAGAAGCATCTCTGGCCTTGTGGCTTTGAACAGAAGCTCAAGCCGGAGACCACTGAAAGCCCTGGCCATCGCATCCTGAGGACTGCAGGACCAGGGGAACATGGCTGTGAGCTTAGATGACGACGTGCCGCTCATCCTGACCTTGGACGAGGGTGAGAGTGCCCCGCTGGCTCCTTCCAATAGCCTGGGCCAAGAGGAACTGCCCAGCAAAAGTAAGCTGATGGGCAGGTGGGTGGGTGCGGCTCATAGCACGTCTGTGCCGGGAGTGAGAGACAGGTGGGCTCCAGTTTCTAAGGAAGCAGAGTCCCTGTCACTCATCTCAGGTGTGACAAGGACTTCACTCCTAGGAGACTGTGGGTGGTGAGCCCAGCCTTGCGGTGTCCTAGGGTCCAGTGTCCCTCCAGGAGCCCTCTCCCCTGACACACTTGGCTTTGTCCCTGCTGCTTGGGGACCTCTGGCAAGCCTGGGACTGGTGGGGAGCTGAGCTCACCTGCCATCTGCCCTGCATTTATCTGCCATCTCAAAATGGGGCGGAGGGCGAACCTTGTGGTGCATTGATCAGGGCCTCGGGGTTTCACGTTGTCTTTTCTGGGAATTGAAATCTGGTACAAAGTAACCCCGAGAGAGGATGCACTGTCCGTGTTGCCGACTCTAAGTGTCTTTCTGGCAGAGGGAGAGGCCTTAAAACCCTTCCTGGTCCACATCCCGAAACCATGGCTCCATTTACTCAGGACAAGGGCTCAGGGAGGCTTAAAATAACCTGCCTTTGTAGAGGGTCCTCAGTGAACTGGGCTTCAGGGCTCTCCATTGAGTGCAGGCAACCTGCCAGGGTGGAAGATCAAGGGATACCACACTTACACCCACAGGGGATGACATCATGGACCAGGCGACACTGAGCCTGGCACCCTCATCTCCTTCATCCAAAGAGAACACAGTTGGGCTTTGGGGCTCTCTCGGCTCCCTGGGGAGGGATGAAGGAGAGCAGTGTTTCAGGATGAGGGTGCTGGGGTGCAGATGCCCTACAAACCACCCTGTCACCTCATCATGCTCACTGTCACAGTCCTGAGTGGCCGAGCAGCCTGATTTCCCCCCTAAGAGCCATGCAGGATTGGCTCCGACTCCTGGTCTTAACCTACTCTCTTTTTAAGAGCTCCTGCAAGGAAGGCAATATTTTTTTTTCTATTTTACGAAAGAGGAAACTGAGGATTAGAGAGGTTGAGTAAGGAAGGCCACACAGCCAGTAAGGAAAGGTTTGAACTTAGGCCTGTCTGACTGAAGTTTCTTCCCCTTCTTCCTCCCCTGGCTCCTCCTTCCCCTACCTCCATTCTTTACTAGTTCTTCATACACAAATGCACTCATGCATGCATGCACACATGCAGGTGGGTGGAAGCCCTTGGGGTTGGCTAATATTTTAATTTGAGTTCATTTATTCGCTGTCTCAGGGATTCAACACAGGGTATGGCACATGCTAGGCTTGTCATGTGACCATAAAACAGAGATGTTATTACTCTCTGCATTTTATAGAGGAGGAAATGACCTGGGAGAAGTCAGCTCACTTGGCCTGGGGTCACAAGCCCATGAGAGCCCTTTCTGGTTGTTCTTCCCATACCACTGTGGAGTAGCTCTGGGGAGAGAGAGAGGCAAATGAATCAGCCCCAGGGGAAACCCTCAGGAGGGCGGAGTGGACTGAACGGTGCAGAGGTGGCTGACTTGCCAAGGGTGTGGCTTGTGCCTGCCAAGAGGCAGGCTCCCTTCTGATGGAAACTTTGGCTGTCTTCATGCTCTTAGATCCCTCCACAGTGCCCAAGCTGGAGGCAGGGTCCTGCTCTCCCACACCCGAAGGTGAAGAGAGCGACCCAGTTCTGCACCTGAAGCCTTGGGTCGCTCTCAGGGCTTGAGGAGGAAATGGGCCCTTGAGAGAGTAAGGCTTGCCGTGCGGGGCCACCAGTGCAGCCACCAGTACGGTCACTGTATCTTGCTGAGGTTCTGCTGCTTGTTTTGGCTTAAGAACAGAAAGACACATCTCTTGCCCCAGGGCATTGTGTTTTCTGCTCAGGGCACTCTTGCCTCAGTTTCCCCCCCTCACACTGTTATGGGGCTGAGGACAAGCGGGGCCTCTCAAAGGAGAGACATTGTCTTAGCCAGCGTTGCTATGATAAAACACCATAACCAGAAGCAGCTTGAGGTGGACAAGGTTTATCTCTTCTCATACTTCCAGGTAACACTCCATCATCAGGGAAACTCAAGGCAGGAACCCGAGGCAGGCCATGGAGGACCACCAGCCCAGGGATGGCACCTCCTACAAGGGAGCTAGGCCCTCCCAGATCAATCATCGGCCAATAAAATGTGCTGCAAGCTTACCTAGAGGCCAGTCTGATAGAATTTTCTCAAGTGAGTCCCTCTTCTCAAAGGGACACGAGTTATCTTAAGTTGACTGATGGACTGTTAAATTGCCCAGGCCTGCACTGTCTCATGTTTAGATTTTCACATTGTCCTGAGATCCCCTACTGTCTGAGCTGTCAACATGAACCACACTCAGCCGTACAACATCCCCTACCCTCTTACACACGCATGCACGCACGCACGCCCATCCTAGAGCTGTTTGGGGACTGTCCCATCCCTACAAGGTAGAACACTGGTTTTGCTCAGTGTCCCAGGCCTTCTTTCCTGACTGGCCTTGTTTCCTGGGCTAGCCCATGGTGTCACTCTGCCTTCAGTCCAGTGAGTCTCCAGTGCTATTTTGAGCCTGGGTTTTGGTCAGGCAGTCTGTCTGGAAGACCTTCCTGGCCCTGCTGTTTGCCCAAGGATTCCAGTTACAGCTGGGAACTTCCTGCTCACACAGTTCTGGGAGATCTTCAAAGATCTCTTTCTTGCTGTGGGCAGGGAGACAGCCACCAGTGGTAATTACTCAGTCATCTGTCACCTGCTGGGCTTTGAGTTTCATTTATCCTCAGCTTAGGGCCTGAAGGTTCAGGGACTTCTCAGGCCCCTGCAGAAATGAACCTAGCTAGGTTTCTGGAGCCATGAAGCTGGCAGGAATGACTGACAAAAGCCCTTGTCAGATGTGGGTGGCATCCTGCCTGTCTTTGCTCTAGAACAAGGGACAGAGTTATCTTCTTATATCTTATCTTTTCCAGTAAATGCCTCTGGAAGCCCCAGGCCCTGTCTACAGTTGCTGTAGACCCTGGGGTACCCAGGGCAGGCAGGGTGGAGTTGGCAGTCATGTGCCTTGCAGATGGCTATCTTGCTATCTCCTCAAAACTGTGACCCACACTCAAGGCCTCATTTTACCTCAGTTACCTCTAAAGAGACCATTTTGAAGCATACTCCTATTCCTGGGCTCTGAGGTCAGCACTTCAACATAGAGATTTGCTTTTGTAATCTGTGTGTGTGCGTGTGCGTGTGCGTGTGTGTGTGTGTGTGTGTGTGTGCGCGCGTGCGCCCGTGCACATGCATATTCTGCGGTACACATGTGGAGGTCAGAGGATAATCTGCAGGATTTAGTTCCCTCCACTATATGCATCCCAGGTCACTAGACTTGGTGGCAAGTGCCTTTACCCACTGTCCCATCTGCACAGCCCCAGGAATTTTTTTCTTTATTGTTTCTTTGAGGTGGGAGACTGGGTCTCTCTGGTTGCAAGGCGGCTAGAGACAGCCAACAGTCTATACACATGCCGAGCAGTGGTGTGGGCCGTGTGTGCATAGTTGTCCATTTAGTGGTTGTGCCTGGGCCTCCTGGCAGTTCCACTAGGATTTTGCCTGTCCCGTGCCTTTAAACTCACACATGCATTTTCTGGTGAGGAACTGATCGGGGACATGAAGGTGGCTATGCCCCGCTGTCTGGCTACTTTGGTGTGGCATTATGGTTTTCAGGTGACAAGCTGGTCAGGGGTGGGCCTAAGGGGACAGAGCAAAGAGACTTAAATGCTCAGGCCTAGAACACAGTGCCATCTCTATAGGGAAGGCTACTGTCCCCACAGGGACCTGTGTGTGACAGCCTGGCTCCTTTTCTAAAAAATTCATATAGCCTGAGCAGCTGGTATTAGGTACCATCTAGGTGACCAGAGCTGCTGGCCTCAGGCAGATGTGGTCAAGAGCAGCTGGGAGGGATCAACTCAACAGTCCCTCCCTACAGCAGTCTCAACTCTGGAGCTCTGGGTTGGACCAAACATTCCAGCATGCCTGTCCCAGAGGGAAGGACACCCAAGGGTCCGCCATGGCTTCTGTCACTTGTAGCCTGTCTGGTGGGTGGCTGTGTGGGTTCTAGAGCCTCAGACTTTCAGTCCTAGCTGAGAACATTCCTAGCTTCTCCAAGCTGCAGCGTCCTTGCTGTATGTCAGGGACCTTATAGTCCCCTAGCCAGGTGGCCGAGGGGGTTGGTAAATGCTGCAGATCACGTGGTCTGTGCATAGCCAGTCATGACCTAGGTCATGAGGCTGCAGACTGGGCTCTGCCGTGAACATCTGCAGTGAGCGGGAGTCATGAACTCAGGATGAGATGTGAATCCATATTGCCTCACTCCCAACTCGGCAGGAGGCTACCACCACACAGGGACACCAAGGCAGTGTAGCAGTCGGGAACCAAGAACAATTAAGTTTCCACAACCTCCCATTTTGCCTGGCCACCTGGCTCTGCCAGAGTCATTCCTCTGGCTTTTATAGGGCAGAATGCCGGATGCAACCAGATTGTTGGTGGTGCCAATTAAAATGAGCGAGCACCCAGCCTGCTGAGACAGAGCCTCTATAATGGAAGCTCGAAGCCTTAAGCTTCCTGGCCCTCTGCATCTTCATAGGGGGACCCTGTCTGTTGCCCCGGGCCCCCCGCCATGAAATGCCATCTCTTCCTCTGCAGCGGAGAAAGCCACCACATCTAAATGGCAGGCGCAGCAGCAGGGTGCGAGCCGGCACCTGCTGCCCTGCTCCGCCAGTCACCCGAAGGAGGTCTGAGATCATGTGTGCTCTGAAAGTGTTTTATGAGCCAGAACAGTTGACTTCCCAGCCTCCAAGTCAGGGAGGGAACGTGGGAGCAGCTGGAAGGTTTACTGTGTTGTTGATCTGGTGGTTTCTGGCCACAGTGTCTCCAGGACTATCTCAAGTAACAGCGTGAGGCCTCTGGGAGGAAACCCCTTTTCTTAAAGAAAGTAACCAAGACCAAAGCCAAGAGCGTTGGGGTCCTTTATCCTTGGGGACTTGAGGGACAGCTCTTTCTTCTGATCTTAACTGAGTGGTTTCCCTCTGTGTCCATTCTCTGGCTCAGACTCCTCTCTCCCTGCCCAGTCAGTCTGAGTGAGAAAGTTAACAGGAATCACAGTGACCTGCCACTGTGGAACCCCTGCCCTAGGCCAGGCAGCTCCTGGAGTGTGCTTGTGTGCGCTGTGGCATCGTGACCCTGCAGATATCTAGGGCAGTGCTTTCAAGATCCTCAAGAGAGGAGACTGAGGTTCCCAGAGGTCGAAACCTGTCCCAGGTCACAAAGGCACTCTGGCACACTTGGACCAGGCATCCTAGCTCCTAGTTGATGTCCCTCCGTTGGGAAGTGAGGGTTGAGGGGACAGGACTAGGGGTCTCATTGGGTTCTAACTTCACTTTACCACATTAAAGTGTGTGCTAGTCCACGGTGGCGTCTGGCATCTGAGGTGTTCTGTGCTGTCAGAATGGCCACCCTGATGGTGTTTGGTGTACAGTGTCTGTGGGATGACCTGGTGGCCTGGACAAAGGGCAAGGGAAAACCCCAGCTTCCTGTTGTGAGCCTTGGCTTCCTCCTCCATGCACCCTCCCCCACCTGCCTTCACCACCCTCCTTAGACCAGCTCCACAGTAGAGCCTCTGGGTTTGTTTTCCATTATGGCTATGAAAATAGGATATGTCAGAAACCAAGATTAAGGATCAGGAAAGGAAGGACAAGGGAGAATGTGATTGGAGTTGGGGGACAACCATAGGCCATGCGGATACCCTGATGCTGGAGCCCTGTGACAAACATGGAGACTTGAGGGGGATGCCCCAGACTGGAGGCTGCTGGCGCTTATGTCTTTGGTTTCCGGGACCTTCTTGGTTTTGTTTGCTTTCTGTCAGGGTGTGTAAGTGTTTGTGGAATTCTTGGGCCGGGCATATTGGTGTGCTTGTATAATCCCAGGACCCCAGAGGCTGAGGCAGGAGGATCTTTAGGTCAAGCTCAGAAAGTGTGGTTCTGTGCTCTTAACGTAGAAGAAACAACCTTGGACACAATGGCACGTAGCAGGATTTTTCTTTTGGGCCACCAACCAGCTCCCAAATCATGACATGGAGACTTCTTATTTGTTCTGAGGGCTTGGCCTAGCTTAGGCCGGTTTCTAGATAGCTTTTTTTTTGTTGTTGTTGTTTTTTATTTTTGCTTTTTGCATTTTGCATTTTTTGTTTTGTTTTGTTTTTCAAGATAGGTTTTCTTTGTGTGTAGTTCTGGCTGTCCTGGAACTCCTTACTAGACCAGACTAGCCTTGAATTCAAGGAGATCAAACCACCAGCACCACCAGGTCCTCACTAGGCTCTTTTAAGTTAACCTGTTTCTCTTTCTCTACCTTTTGCCTCAGGGCTTTTTCCTTTGCTTTCCTTCTTGCTTTCACTGTTTCCCTGTCTGTGTGGCTGACAGCTGCCTGACTGGCTGCTGTTGTCTCCCTCCCCGTCTTCTTCATTCGCTCCCCTCATCCTCTTCTCTCGTTCTCCTACTGTTCATTCTCTCTGCCTGCCAGCCACTCTTGTCCTTTCTCTGCCTTGCTATTGGCCATTCAGCTCTTTATTAGACCAATCAGGCGCCTCAGGCAGGCGAGGTGAAGCAAATGCAACACATCTTTGCCTAGATAAAGCAATATTCCATACTGCTGGCATGTGTGCTCTGCAGGGGGTTGCCACCCTGCTCTGTCTAGTTGTCACTGGGTCACAGACTGACATGTTAAAGTCACCAAAAGAAGTGAACTCGCTGGCCGCCATCCCCATGCCAGCTCAGTGCTGCAGATCACTTCAAGTCAAAGGAAACAGTGCTAATCCAGCTAGCCACCTCTCCTGGTCTGAGGTCACCTCCCCCGGGTGTCATTCAAGGAGCAACAGAACCGGTTGAGGCAGGCTTAGCCAGTTAGGCAGGGAATAGAGAGGACAGTTGGGGCCAATTCCCATCCTTAGCAGCTTTCAGGTCTCCTTCTTTACCGATTTTTGTTTCTTGTGCTACAGCTCCAACCCAGAACCTTCTGTTTACTACACAGGTGCGTCACTGAGCCACACCCCCTTTTTTAGTGACTTACCTTAGCTGGTTATGAGGGTTTATTTACTGTTTTCTTTTTGCTTTGCTTTGGGCGGGGGGCAGTGCTGGGATTTGAACTTACGGCCTTAGCCATGCTAGCTGAACATTCTGCCACTGAGCTACACCCCCAGCATAGAGGTGTTTATGTGTATGTGTGTGTTTTGTCTTTGACTTTGAGATATATATGGAGAGTCAAGCAGAAGTTAAAAATTTAAAAAACAATAGGAGTCTGGGGACTGAAGAGATAGTTTTTAAGAGATAGGTTGTGAGTACTGGTTGCTCTGTTTTTGTTTTTGTTTTTGTTTCGAGACAGAGTTTCAAGACAGCTTTGGAGCCTGTCCTGGAACTAGCTCTTGTAGACCAGGCTGGTCTCGAACTCACAGAGATCCGCCTGTCTCTGTCTCCCGAGCGCTGGGATTAAAGGTGTGTGCCACCGACCCAGCTGAGTTCTGGTTGCCCTGGCATAGGACCTGGGGTTCTGTTTCCCAGCACCTACATCAGGTGGCTCACAACTACTGGCAACTCCAGTTCCAGGGGGAATCTGGAGCCCTCTTCTGGCCTCCATGGGCACCTGTACCCACATGGTGCAAACACTGTAAAGTAGGCACTTGCACTCATGAATAAAAAAAAGTTTTTAGAAGTAGTAATTTGTTATCCAGCCTTCTTTAAACTACTGCCTTCTTGTCAGCTGAGAAGGTTGTGTTTTCTGATGGGCAGCTCCTCTGTTGTAGGGAATGCAGGAAAAGGCCTTTGGCAGTGTAACAGTCTGGTTGACGCTCCCAGGAGCATGCAGTGTGCCAGTTTTGTTGCATACATTGTAGCTCTCGGTGCACTTAGAGGTGGGAGGTGGGAGGGGCAGGAGGAGAAAAGATACAGGCTTGGTAGTACGGAAAGGCTCAAGAGAGATTAAGGCTGAGTGTGCCCCACATTTTAGAGGGCTGGTGAACGGGGGTGAAAGATGGAGAATGCTGTGCCATCCTGGGTGAGTGGCACAGCAGTGCTTTAATTACAGGGTGCGGTGGGGAGCTGAGATTTTGAGGTTGCCCTGCCTCTGCCCCAGGCCTGTGTCAAGGTGTGGAAATATCATCAGAGTGATGGAGAAGGCCTCAGGTACCTCAAGCAAGGGGCTACTGTCATGTTATAGGGGTCTGAAGATTTGCGCAGTCTGCCTCCTGAAAGGGGTTAGAGATGAGTGACAGAACCAGGTGGGGACTGAGGGCGTGTCTTAGTGGTAAAGTCCTTGCTGAGCTTGTAGACCCTGGGTTCAATCCCAGCCTACCAAAATAGGGAAAAGTGGGGAAGTGGGGGGAGGAAAAAAGACAATGTGGCAGTGGCCCAGGGCAGGCTACCGCATTGCCTGTTTGGTTGTGCTTGGTGTTTAGGGGTACCTGGGTGTTTAGGGGTACCTGGGTGTTTAGGGGTACCTGGGTAGTCAAGTAGGCATTGTTCTAGCCTGAGCTTTGCCTTCTGGAACCTCAGCTTCTCACAACCTAGTAGGCGCCTGTTGGCATAGAGTTTTCAACCTTGGAGTGGTGGGGACCCTAGAGCGTGGATGATAGATGTCACTCATTCAGCTGAAGTGGTGGGGACCCTGGAGTCTGGAGGATGTCACTCATTCAGCTGGAGGGGACAGATCCATTCAGGTGCTGGGTGAGCTGGCCAGGGCTTCTTCAACTGTTTCTACTTAAAACCCCTTGTTTACAAATTTTTTAAACATTATTTACTGTGTGTGTGTGTGTGTGTGTGTGTGTGTGTGAGGATACAAGTGTGTATGCACACAGCCATGCACGCGGAGAGCAGAAGACAACTTATGGGAGTCGATTCTCTCCGACACATGGGTCCTGAGCATCAGACTCAGGCCCTCAGACTTGGTGGCAAGAGCTTTACCCAATGAGTCATCAGCAGCCCAATAAATTTATTTATTCAAGAACAATTCTTTGGTATGTATAATTTTACCATTTATTGAAGATAAAGGTAAATTTTCACCCTAAATGAGATCAATGTGCTTGTCTGTTTTTACATGCGGGATCAAATCTTGGCTAAATACTTGACACTGCAGGATGTGAAGACTCCGACGTTTCCTAGAGCTGATCAATATTTGGATTTTATAATCAATATTGAGACTGTTGCTTTGCATAAATACTTAGTACACAATGGCAGGAGTAAGTTTAGGGGCCTCTCAAGCTATTAGAAATTCTGTCCTAATCCTAAACCAGAATTGATTTGGTGAATTTTTTTTTAATTTAAGATACTCAAGTTTAGCAACTCAGACATCATTGTTTAAAATCAAACATTCTAAAATACAATCCAAAGATATATGCTGAAGTATGATGATAGGAAAAGAATTTAAAGTCTTTATTTTTCAACCATGGCTTAAAAAATGGAATCTGGGGAGGGTGGGAATCAAGGTTGGGATGGGGGACCAAGCCTCCCTGGCAGGGGACACAGCCTAGACAGAGGAAGCATGATGTGGGATGAGCGTGGGCTCTGGGGTCAGAGCAGCTGAGTGTCAGTCAAGCATAGCAAAGCCCAGGCACGTCTCTAAGCTTGAGTCCCCTCATTCATAAAGAGACAGTCATACCAAGACTGCTCTTTGGTACTGGAGTGAGGTTGAAACAGGAGCCTTGACTGCAGGATCTGAAGTGTTCCAGGTGGAGGCTTGGTAGATGGCCACCATTATGGTTGGTTAGTGCTGGAACAAGGAAAAGCAGCTGACAGAGAGGCCATCTTGACTTGGCTGGAGCTATGGAGTGTATTGGGTAGGACTGTCAGGTGGTGGTATTGTAGATCATTGTCCCTGAAACTAGTAACCACAAGGTGAGTTGATCTTGGAGACTCTGGCCATGTTGGGACAGGAACCAGGTTTGGCAATTTATTCTCTGGCTCAGGCTCCCCAACAGTCCGTGAACCTCCCTAGGCTACATGCATTGTGCCTTGCTCAGCTTGGAAGCCTACCACCCTCCTGCTTCAGAGGTGCTGGGAAACAGGCTCCCCTTCCCTAGCCAGGGAGCTGCTTAGATTAGTTTCATCCTGGCAGTAGGAAGCAGGAAGTGAGAGCAGACCACCCCAGCCTCTGCCTGTGCCCTTCCTAATCCCCTCAACCCAGCCTCAGGTCAGAGAGGCTGCTAAATCCAGACCTCTGTCTCAAGTCCACTGCTGTGTCCCAGCTTTCCTCCCAGTCCCCAAGCCTCCGTCCTGACCAGGAATTGGATGGGTGTCCCTCTGCTCAGCTAGGTGGCTGAGCTCTAACGCTTTGTTCCCCCAAAGCAGAAACCCTCTCTCAGATTCACCCACCCTGACCACTGGGAGTCCAGTTTAGATACTGGGATTACGGATTTTATGAAGTGCCAGAGTTGTCTCCCTCCTGGGGTTCTAGCTGTGGAAGTGGCAGCGCTGTGTTGCTGCCTGGACAGTGTAGGACATGGTTTCTCTGTGGAAGGCTTGGTTATGATTGGAGAATGCCTGCGCTGGGTTAGGGCGCTTGCAGATCCCTCCTCATTTCCTGCAAGTGTCACCCTTGCTCCTTGGCTGGACAGAGAATATAGGAGCTGCAGACGGAGTGACTTTCATACAACCTAAATGACAGTCTCTCCAGCCACCGTTGTTGCCTCTGTTGGTAACTTTGTGTGTGTTCTCTACAGGCTGTCACCCCCACTTGCTCCCATTCTGCAGTCAAGGCTCTGTAGGTGCAGGAGGAAGGCATCCACCAAGGCAGGCCTTGAGCCACAGGGTCTGTCTCTTCAGCAAATGCTGGTGGGAGGAACTGGCAGTGGCCTCAGAGCCTTGCTATCTCTGTTTTAGGTTGTCCTTAGTCCTCAGGATAAACAAAAGGGAAGGAGAAGAGAAATTGATGTTGAGATGGGAGGAAGTCAGCGGGGGCACTTGCCTTTAACCCAGCACTCGGGCAGAGGCAGGCAGATCTCTGTGAGCTTGAGGTTAGCCTGGTCTACAGAGCAAGAAACCCTGGAGAGAGAGAGAGAGAGAGAGAGAGAGAGAGAGAGAGAGAGAGAAGATGGAAGAAGATACCTAAAGTCTAGGTGACTTAGAAAGGCTCGTCGAGGGGGTGGCCTACTGCAGAGTTCAGCCTCAGAATGCCTGGCAGCGAGACATGAATGCTGTTGACAGCCCAGCAGCCTGCAAGCCTAGTGTTCCAGCCATGTGTCACCTGGGTGCCCATCTGTCTAAACTGCCAGGCCTGACAGACTGCCCAAGTTAGATAAAGGGAGGTTGTTTAACTACTAATTGTTTCACAGGGATAGACACACAGACAGCTACGTAGTCAGAGCGACATTGGGCCTCAGCTAACAGGAAATAGTGCAGCCAAGAATGATCTTGTATCTCTGTGTGAGAGTGTTGGGTCCCCTGGAACTGGAGTTACAGACAGTTGTGAGCTGCCGTGCGTTTGCTGGGAATTAACTTGGGTCCTTTGGAAGAGCAGTCAGTCCTTTCAGCCCCTAAGCCATCTCTCTAGCCCCCTAATCTTGAACTTCTGATCCTCCCCCCTCCACCTCCTGAGTGCTGGGAGTACAAGTGTGGGTCATTCCCCCCCCCCTCCGCCAGCCATTTAAGTTTTTCTTTTGTTTAAACTTCTGTGTTTGTGACTATGTGACTGATTGTTTGTCAACACGTCTCTCATCTGCTGCTTCTGGAACTAAAATGCCACTAATGCAAGATTACTGTAAATATAGTGGATTCTTGGTGGCAAGGTGGCTTAGAGAGTAAAGGTGCTTGCTGCACACGCCTGTGACCTGGGTTCAATTCCTGGAACCTACATGAAGGTGGAAGAAGTGAGCACACTCACAGCGTTGTCCTCTGACCACCATAAAAGCACCACATCATACATACTCACCCCAAACAACCCCTCTCTCCTATACAATAATAGATAGCATCTTTAAATGGCAAAAATTGGATTTATAAAATGCCATGTGACCTGTATTTTTAACACCAGCAACCTCCATTTTTGTTTTGTTTTTGTTTTTCAAGACAGGTTTTCTTTGTGTAGCCCTGGCTGTCCTGGAACTTGCTCTGTAAACCAGGCTGACCTCAAACTCAGAAATCCACTGGCCTTTGCCTCCTGAGTATTGGGATTAAAGGCATGAGCCACCACTGTCTGGCTTAGTACCAGCAGCTTCTCTGAAGCCTGTCTTGGTAGTATAAAAGGGCTGGGTGTGTAGCTCAGTTGGCAGAGGGTTCCATCCCCAGCTCATGCCCAGCACTTGAGAGGTGGAGGCAGGAGAATCAAGAGTTCAAGTAGCTGTCGATAAGCAAATCATAAACTGAGGCCACTGGGTCAACTTTGCGTTGACATTGACAGACAGTTTGTCTTATTGTTTGTTGATGTGTGTGTGTGTGCGCATGTGTGCACATGGGTATGGGTACCTTTGATGGCCAGAAGAGGGCTTCAGGTCCCCTGTAGTTGGTGGTACAGTTATGAGCTGCCCCACTTCAATGTTGGGAATTGAACTCTGGTCCTCTACAAGAGCAGCAAATGCTCTTTTTTTGGTTTTTCGAGACAGGGTTTCTCTGTAGCTTTGGAACCTGGCCTGGAACTAGCTCTTGTAGACCAGGCTGGCCTTAAACTCAGAGATCTGCCTGCCTCTGCCTCCTGAGTGCTGGGATTAAAGGTGTGTGCCACCTGGCTGCAACAAACGCTTTTAACCATTGAACCATCTGTCCAGCCCCATTTTTGTTGTCTAAAAAATTTTAAATTGCATTTATTTATTTATATTACCCATCAGTGTATGTGTACATGTGTGTGTACATGTGTGCATGCATGCCTGTATGTGTGTTTGTGTGCATACGTGTGTGTGACTGTGGTAAGGCTCATGTGGGGACCGAAGGATAACCTGTGGGAGTCAGTCTCCCCTTCAACCGTGTGAGTCAAAGGGATCGAACTCAGGCTCAGCTTGGCTTCGGGTGCCTTTACCCAGTGACCCTTCTTGGCAACCCTGTGTTTAGTTGTTTGTTTGAGACAGAGTCTTACAATGTCGCCCCTGGCTGACTTGGGATTTGTAGACCAGGCTGGCCTCAAATTCAGAGAGGCCTCTGCCTCCCAAGTGTTAGGATTGTTCTGGTTTTGTTTTTTGAGGCAGGTCTTACAGCATAGCCCAGACTAGCCTAGAACTTGCTTTAGTTGTCCTGTCTCAGTTTCCAGCAACTAGGTGGACAGCTGTACCCCACCCCGTCATCTTCCCATAAGCCTCTCTCACAGCATCCTGGGGTCTGTCTCCAGGATTCTTCCCTTGCCGTGGGCCTGGCTCCTTCCCTCCCTGCTTTGCCTTCCCAGCATGGAGCTGATCCCAAAACATGGCCACATTGCTCTGCACCCCATCACATCGTGGCCACCCACAGCCCAGCTCCTGGAGATACACATTTGCCGTGTCTAATCTGGGTTCACTTTGCAGACTGATGGGTTCCTGATGGTTGTGAGACAATGGGGTTTTGGCGAACTGGCTGAGAATTACATTACCATCTCATCACCCAGTTCAGGCTGGGGTGGAGGTGGAATGCCCAGCTGGATAGGTAGGTGGCTGCTGTTTCTGAGCTGTTGGTCACACAGCTCTGCCTCCTCCTGGCACTGCAGGTTTAATAAAGGCAAGACCAGGTCTCATATACCTTCTCTGTACGCTTAATATCTGAAATGGAGTCACAGCATCACCAACCCCTGGAGTCCTGGGGTAAGGAAGAGACCCACTCATGTCCATGTGATCTGCCCAGAATAGCCCTGATGAGGCCTGCACTTTGAACATGGAGGTCTCGCTCAGCCTCCAGCCTGCATGTTTCTTGTAATTGTAGAGTCAATCAGTCTATGCTGCTTGGTGCCCCCACCCCCACCCCTTCCCTCGCATCTGAGTTCCCGACCCTGCCATTTGGAGATTGCCTGCCATCTCTTAAAGATATCTCTCTTTAGTGGAATGTTACTTCCTTCCATTTGCTTTCTCTTACTCAGTTAGCTGTTGTGGACAATCAGCTGGGTGAAGACTGAGCTCGGCTCTGGCTAATGGCCTGGAGCCACTCCAGGCCACTGACTGCAACGGCTCGCACTTGTGGGTGGTCGGCAGCGAGTGTGATATCTTCTCTCTGTGGCTCTCAAGGGCCCCTTCTTCTCACGAGCTCGGCTGTTCACACTTGGCTGGCTGGCCTCGTCATTTGTGATGATGGTCGTCATGCAGACCCTGAAGCAGACCTGGAACCTCACCAAGGCTGGGATTTTATTTGTATTGAACCACTTGGCCTCTAGGCCAGTCGGCCATTTCAGTCTGTCATATAGTGGGCTTTCCCTTCATTTTGATCTGGAGACTGAGCATTGTCCCAGAATGTGGAGGGGCTGCAGAGGCTGGAGAATTCCTGGGCTATATGAGTCTGTGCGATGGAGGGCTAGAGAGGTGGTGGAGGTGGCCACAGAGAAGTCTGGGCTTTTAATGTTTCCTCAGTTGTGCAGGCTTCTTTAGCAGAGGAAGGAAGTTGATGTGCCAGCCGAACCCCTTAGAACAAAGCTCTAAGCATTTTTTGTGCTGAGCCTCAATTTCTTCATCTGTGAGACTGAACAGCTAAGTCAGAGACCGCCTAAAGATTAACCGGGAGATGCACTCTGCTGTCCAGTCAGCAGGGAGGGGCGGAAACTTAGGAACAAAGTGGCCACACTGCAGGTGTTGCCCTCTTGAGCCCTGAGTCACAGAGGAAGGTCTCTCTCCCAGAGTCCAGCTCTTCCTCATTCTGAATTCTGACTTCCTCTTAGGGATTGGGAGCCAGTTTTCTGACTCCAGTGATCCGGGCTGAGCATATGAGGATAGTTAACTTCCTTGACACTCCCCAGCCCCCTACTCCCCACCCCTGTGCACTCTAGACAGGCATCTGAATCTGAAGGTAGATGCCCACCCCATCCCTCCCCCACCCCCTACCCCCTGGGCTGTCAGGAGCTCCCTTCCAGGCCTCCAGAGCCGGTCTCTATAATATCTCTTTCAGGCTGCCATCCTACTAGACTGAGACAGAAGGAAAGAGACCTCAGCTCAGGCCTGGTCACTGACTACCCAGGGTGTCAGCTCCCTGGAGACGTGGTGTGCCCATTGTGTGTATGTCAGATGCTTTCAAGTAACCATGGCCAGATGTCTGTATAGAAGCTGAGGTGTTCACCAAGGAGCAACAAATCGAGTAGCATGCATGTGTGTGCATGTGCACATATGTGTCTTTGAGCACTTATACGTTTGAGGTGTTCTGAGCACTCTGTAAAGTCAGGTGCCCAGTCAGTACTAGGAGTATATGAGATGCTGATGACAATAGGAACCCACTGTGTGACACATCCTACCACTGGAGAACATGAGTTACAGGTCCAAGCTGGGCCTCCAAATTCATGACCTGAAGAGGTCTGTATCATACAACCATAGGGGACATCAGGGACCAGAGAACTCTGCAGCCAGAATGGCATTGAAGAGGATCAGGTGTGGCCGTGGTTGGTCTCTGGTGCAGGTGTGCCATGGCAGAAATGGATCTTGTGGTTTGATTCAGGTAGAGTAAGCAAAGATGGGCCATGTGGTCTTGTGTCCTCAGGTGGCCCACTGCTGATATACTGGATCCTTGGGAACCAGCAACTCAAGTCCACATCTGTAACAGGACCTGCGGGCCAGCCTCCCATACAATGCCTTGTCCTGTCAGAGGCAGCAGAGGAGAGATGGGAACTCAGACTTCCTGCCTTTGGGGAAGTCCCTTCTCTGCACCATAGTGCCCCCTTCTGTGGATGGCGGCATAACAGCAGAGTCCAGCTCCTGGGGCATTTTTATTCATAACTACCACCTGGGGAACCCTTAGAACAAGGCGTGGTCTGAAGGGGCTCCAGTTTGGATGGCTACCTTCACTGTTGTCAGTCCCCTGCCTCAGCCTTACCTCTTAGTGACTCTCTAAGCTTCTGGATTTCAGAACTCTCTGAGCTTTCCAAGTACACCTACCTCTCACTTGCTGCCTGTTTATGCTTCTAGCCCGGGCTCCCCACTCTCTACACATGCACGCACGCGCACACACACACACACACACACACACGTTCTAGAATGTGCTGCTTATCTGTCTTCCTAGTGCTAGGATTATAGACATGGCTAGGCCCTCCTCTTGTGTGGTTTTGGGGAGTGGACACTCCAAGCAGAACCGCCTGCAGTGTCAATGACACCCTTGGTCTCCTTTCCCAGCCCTCCCTCCACCTGCCCATACTCCTCCTCACTCCCTCCTGACTTCCCAAGGCCAGCTGTTTCTGCCTTCTTTCCCTTTCTCGGTTATTGTTTTCAGCCTTCTGGCTCTTTGCCTGTCAAGACCTGGCAGGGCAGGCTGCATGGGTGAATCCCTTTGGATTTGCCACTCAAGTCCCAGTCAGGTGGCTGAAATCAGAGTTAGGGCTGGCACACGGCTTTATCCTGACCACTTCTGAGCCAGAATTTCTTCTAAAACAGCGCTTGACCAGTGAGCCGTCCTGTGGTGCCTTCTGTTCCTCCTTGGGCCCTAGTAAGCCTTTGGCAGGACAGGCGTTGAGTTATTGCCAGCCATTGAACTAGGAAGGCCCTGGGACAGCTTGACCTTCCTAGAGGCCAGCGTGTGTGCCTGGGTGTGCCTTCACTACATGAGCTGATCCCGGGTGCACTCCCCACCCCATCTCACAGCCAATTATCAGAAAGTAGAGCTTGGAAGAGAGCTGCGTGCCTCCTGCCTTCTCCATCTTTGCCTCCTTCCTGCTCACTTTCCATCAGGGAGTCCTTGAAGCGCCACCCTGCCACCCTGCACAGGAGTGGCACAGCCCACGGTCCCTGTAAACACCCCCAGCAGCACTCTCCTTTGTTTTTCCTCTCAGTAACAACTGGCAAGCAGCTTCGTGGCTGCTCGTTGTCATTCTGGTAGGCTCCGGTTTCCAGAGAGCTCCGTGTGCTTTCTGGGTATTGCATTTATTTCTGCTGTGCCCAGAGCACAGCTGGCATGGGTCCCAGTGCATAGGTGGAGAAACTGAGGCTCCACGGAGGAGGAATACCAATGGTTGAAAGAGAGGCACATGGCAGGGGTTTTCTTGGACCGCGGAGGAGGGTGTGTGTTTAAGAGTGTGTGAGCTGAGGGCAGTTGGAAAGGCAGAATGTTGTGTGGACTTCCCAGCACCATTCTGCTCTGAACTCTTGCATTGGGGGTCAAGCCTCTCGCTGCTGTCTATTGGAGCAGAGCTCCCACCCAGGCTTTTTACCCAAAGCTACCTCTCCAGGCCTCAAGGCCAGCAGTGACTGACTTGCCTGCTGGGTGTGCACAGGCAGCGCTGCCCCTCCTGCTCATCCACTCCCTCCTCCTCCACCCTCCCTTGCCTCTCTTCCCCAGCTTTATGGCTGGCATATGGAAGCCATTTCTATTTATCCACTGCACCAGGATGCTGCATCGTGCTGTGCTCCAGCGAGTGGAATCCTCAGAGTCCCTGCAGGGCCATTTCAGAGGCTGCATGCAAAGCAGCCAGCTGTTTGCAGGGAGCGTCTGGGCCCGTTACATCAGTGTAGAGGCGGCCTGGCCATCTGTGCACATGGGTCATCCTGGGCTGTCTGCATCTCAGGGATGGAGGCAGTCTGTGTTCTGTCAGAGTCTGGGTGGTTGTTTTGTGTCCTGCTGTTTTTCATCCATTCTCTGTTCTCCAATAACTTTGTGGTCATGTCCCTGGGCTCTTGGCCAGGGCCAAGGGAGGAGTTCCGGGGAGGGGACCACACAGCTCTTTAGTGGTCAAGGTCATGTCTGCCTGCTCAGCCTGATTTTCAATAAAGCACCCTGCCCAGGACACTGGCAGTGGAGAACAAACTGTTTACCTCTAGGGAACGTTCCCCTAGGCTTAAGTGCCGACCTCCCAGTGGCTGAGTGTGTCCCTGGTCTCGCCTCCTCTGGCTTGTTCCAAGCTATGGGTGTCAGAACGAGGGAGACTGCACTTCTACTGCCCGTTCAGACCTTGCCCCTATGTCTCTTCGAGCTTCCAGCTGCCTCCCAGACAAGTGGAAATGCAGAGGCAAAGGTCAGCTGTTGTCTTCAGAGGAAACTGGGGAAGGCCAGCCCCGTGACCGTCCCCTGCTGATGCCATCTTGGCCCCTTCATTGTGCCTCCTGTGGTACGCCTTGCTCCTGGCCACACAGGTCATCTAGAAGGTGTTTTCGTGCTCCAGGCAGGGACATACCAAAGTCCAAGGGAGGATGCTGGAGTTGGAGAGGGCCTGTCGCAGCAATCTGTGATGAGGGGCTACATCTGGTGTGATGTTGGGTGAAGCCAGCCCTTGCACCTGGAGACCTGCTACCTAGTTCTCATGGGAAGCTCCATAGGAGGAGGCTGGGCAGGTCTGGTCACCAGGGTAGTTGGGTGCCAGTGGTCAGTGGGGTCAGGGACTAGATCGTGCACTGTGGTGACACAGCGAGAAGCCACAGGTCAGTCTCTGCCTGCTTCCGGAATCAGTGCCCCATGCGAACTTGTGG
The DNA here is from genome assembly GCA_028555095.1 of Dicrostonyx torquatus. Lineage (NCBI taxonomy): Eukaryota > Metazoa > Chordata > Mammalia > Rodentia > Cricetidae > Dicrostonyx > Dicrostonyx torquatus. The sequence continues at coordinate 1,711,499 of JAQHUG010000089.1, read as the reverse complement.
ACCTTTTGTTCCACCCTCTCAGCTTGGACGTATCCCTTCTGCCCTTCGGTGGGGCCCCTAATTGTCCTTACCCCTGGAACGCTGCCGAGCCCCTGAGCACAGCTCATGGAAGGGACAATGGGCCCTTAGGAGCTGGAGTGACTCCAGCCTCAGAGCCCAACAGGCAAACAGGCACAGGCAGGGAGTTGCAGCTCAGACTGCAAGAGCTTTAGGACCTGAAGCCACCAAAACCTCTACATGAAAAGGCTGGGAGGACCAGTGGCTCCCTGCCCACCACTTACGACCTTTCTGTAATCCCAAAATTTCCTGCTCAGCCACCTGCATGAGCAGAAGGAGGCTTTAGGGAATCACCTGTGGCTTCCCTGAAAAGCCCTTCAATGACCCTGGTAACCCAGAGCCTTTCAGCCCTCTCCCTGTGTGAGAGCCACTAACAGGTCCCAAGCCTTGCCAAGTTCTGTGTTGTGTCCTCCACGGTGAAAGGCTAAATGGTTGGCACATGGTGGGAGGAAGCACTCAACTGCCCACCCAGACATGGGAACTGCGTGTCCTTTCTGTGCCTTCAGAAGGGTCTGTCTTGATCACTCTGCAGCCAATCTTTAAAAGACTATCTCAGAATACAGAGGGATCATGTCGTGCCCCCGGGGGCTGCCTACTGCACTGTGGGTAAACACCACCAGGTCCTGCACCCGGCTCCTGGCTACCTACAGTCGGGTGCTCTGTGGGAGTGTATGATCTTCAGGGAGAGAACCTTGATGTCACTTTAGTTCTGAAGACTTATTTATCCCTTATGCACTGGACTAATACTGTTCTGGGCTCTGGGAACACCACAGTGACCGTGACAAAGCTCTGTGTCCCTGGGGAGCTGATATTTAGCCAGGGAAACAGGCAGACATGCCAGGTTCTGAGCATTCACCGGGCCATATAGGGGTCAGAGGTCAGAGACAAACGGCCATGGGACTTTACAGAGGAGTCAAGGGCAGTCTGTCCTGAGGCAGCGTGAGGGTGGGAAGGTGAAAGACCTGAGAAAGATGATTGCCTAAAGGTCTCTCAGGCCAAACGCTCCAGACCAACTAGGGAGCCAGAGCGGTGGAGAAGGGATAAATGGAATGAGAAGACACAGAGGGGCCTTTTTAATTGGAGTGTGTATCGAGGGGTTTCCCAGGGAGGCCGACACTGTGGTGTCTTTGAGACAAAAGACCAATAGCTTAGTTTTCGTGTGTGCGTTTGTGTGTGCATGTGTATGTGTGTAAGATGTGTATGCATGTGGGGTGGGTACACATGCCCATGCATGCATATATGGAGGCCAGAGGTTGTATTCCAATGTCTCTCACTGAACCTGAGGCTCCCAGTTGGCTGGGGAGCCCCCAGGACCTACCTGTCAGTGCTGGTGTTCTAGCCCCACCATGCGCAGCTGTAGATCTGAGTGAGGGTCTTTGTGTCTATGCCACAAGCACTTCACCAGCTGAGCTGTCTCCCCAACCCTGCCTTAGTGTTCTTAAAGTGGTTGTGCTGCACTGGGAAGTTAACACATACACACAAACGCAGACACACACAGAGATACACCAAACACACAGGCACACACGCAGACACAGATACACAGACACACATGCACGAAGGCACACAGACACAAGCACATACACAGAGACACATAGATACACATATGTATACAAACACACACATGTGTGCACACATATACACATAAGACACACAAACTCACAGTGGATTTCTTGGTATAGAAAAGGCCATAGGGCAGGACAGTAAAAGGACAAGATCGTGGAAGGGGTTGGGTTGGTCCAGGGAAGAGATGGCTCCAGCTGTGGGAAAGCAGAAGTCAGTGAGAAGTGAGATTAAAAGGACAATTAACTTGACATAATTGTACCTGTTTTGTATAGTATCTGGTGCTCATTTGCAACACGGCAGTGGCCGGAGAATTGAGAGTCTGAGGCAGGAATCATTTGATCCTAGGGGTGGGGCGTGTCCACTTCCTCAGGCCCTTCTGCCTGTGTTGACTCAGCTGTTCCCTCTGCAGTTCCGGACCAAGGACAGTACACTCTCAGCGTCCCTATTCTGCCTCTTCACAGCCAGCCCGTGGTCCTCTGGGGCAGATCACAAGAATCCAGACAGATTTACTCACATCTGAACTTGGTGTCAGCTGAGAAGGCCAAAGGTGCTTGCTCTTCCTAATGAGGGAGAAGCCATCCTGTGCTGGTGGTGGGCCTGGTGCACAAGCCTCGCCCTGTACAAGCTGAGTGGTGTCCAGATAGGTTGGTGGGCCTAGGTTCATCAGGCAAAGGGAGGGGCTCCTGGATGCTAACAGTGTTATTGTCGTGTTGGAGCAGTGCAGTTTAGCTAGGCAGTGTTGGTGGAAGGCCTTGGTCCCTGACACACAGTCCATGACCTCTCAGCTCCTGAGTTTGGGTTGTTTCACAGGACACCTGCACCTGCCTGCCTGCTTTTGTTGATTAGTTAGTTGGTTTGTGTTTTTTGTTTGGCCATCTTAGGAAGCTCAAGCTGGTCACAGACTGTAGCAGAGGGTGACCTTGAACTCTGATCCTCCTGTCTCAACCTCCTGAGTACTAGGATTGCATGTGTGTGCTACCCTGCCCAGTTTTGATTTATAGATATGTGTGGTGCTGGGAATTGAACCTGGATCTCTGAACATGCTAGGCAAACACTCTATCAACTGAGCCACATCCTCAGTCCTGCCTGCTTTCTTGTGGCGATTGCTGCCTACCTGTAAAGACATTGATACCCCCAGTCACATGCTCAGATGGGTCAGCCTCTTCTCCCTAGTGGCGCTGAATCTCCTCTCTGCTTCACCATTGGTGGGCAGTTGTTTCAGAACCTCCTTCAGAGGCCCTTTGTGGGGTACTGGCTGCCTCTGCAGGTGCTCCCACAGAGGGTGGAGCATAGGCTCTCCAGGTGCCTCTAGGGGATCTGTCGTCTGCACGGAGACGGTTGCCCTGTGAGCAAGGTAGTACTGGGTTTGCATTCATGAGCAACGGTTAGTTCCAAGTCACAGTTCATATCTGAGATAAAATAAAGCACACATGTGCCCAAATTGAAGTAGAGCTCAGCACTGACTTGATATTTTACGTAATCTCTTGCCAGTTGTTCCCAAGTCCTGAGGCCTCGCTGTACACATCTGCCTTCACTGTCCCTTCTAGCCATGTGTAGTCTGTAGCTGTAGGGTGGTGACATGTTGCCACTGTCACCTCCCTCTGCAGAGCCCCTTGGTGCTCTGGATGAGCAGCTGCCATCCATGGCGGCCAGTCACCCCAGACTGATGCGTTGCCTGCCTGTGAAGACTTTGTACACGTTGGGACATGGTTTTCTCCCCAGGCTGAGCCCTGGAGGATCTTATATAGTAGAGAGACATGGTGAGGTGGAGCTTTCCAGGGATGCCCACACCTACTGCCAGGGCCCACATCCTGGCTCAGCCTTTCCCAGTGACAGGATCTTGGGCACTGACACATTTGTAACAGAACTCACGCTATAGGGTTCTTGTGTTTCGGGACTCCGTCAGTGTGCGGCGTATCACACTAGAGCTCGAAGTGATGCTGTGTCCTTTTGCCCCTGTTTGTTCCATTGGCACTGTTCCCTTCTGTCAGGAGTTTCCTACCTGCATACTGTGCACACCAGCACAGTCACACACACACGTGTACTTGAGACTTGCTTCAGAGCTATGACCAGCAGAGGACAAGACGTCTGGGTTGGACAGGAAGAAATGAATCATACAGTCTGGTCCTCCATGACCACACCTTACAAGGTATCTGTAGGAGGAACCCGGTATTTAGACACTGTCATTTGCATGGCTGTTGGGAAGCTGGGACGCTGACCTTGCTTTCCAGTAGCACAACCACCTGCATTGGGAAGCTGTGGGGGCACTGAGGATGTGGATCCAAGGTAGAGCACTTGCCTGGTGTGCTGGGGTCCGTGAGTTCCATCCTCACCACGGGACTGAGGTGTGACATGGTAGGATGTTGGGAGGTGCTAGATGAAAGCGATGGAACTCAGGGATCTGCCGGTTTGAAGCACTGAGCCTAAAATGCAGCCCTGGCACACGCCTACTGGTTGGTGAGGGTCCACAGACATGGAAGGCTCGGGCAGCTGTGGGAATGGGGAGAGGTGTGATTGGGCGAATTTGTTTGGTGGCTTCTTTTTGAGACAGGGTCTTTGTAGCCCATGCTTGTCGTAATCCTCCTGTCCCAGTCCCCAGAGTGCTGGGATTGCCTCTGGCCCCTGCGCCCAGCCTGGTCTGTACTCCTGAGAAGTTAAACTTGTGAGCTGTCTCCTGAGCTCTAGGTATTCATTTACTCTGAAGGAATGACAGTGTGCTCCCCACAGCAAGCCCCGGCACCTCAGCAGCTGCACTGCAGTCTGTCCGTGGATGTCAGGAGGGACACCGTGGATACTTGGGGGCACAGTTGAGAATGAAATGTGCTCAGTAGCGCAGTGCTGACTGACACATGAAACAACACAGATGCATTTCAGGATAATTACAGTGAGAGGAGGCAGGCGCATGTGCAGACTGGGCGATGTCTTAAGTAAGATTCTAAGACACGCAGACTGATCAGGAGTAGCAGCTGAGTGGTCATGCGAGTAGGATAGAAGGGCAGAGGAATTGATGGCTCTGCTGTCCTTTTATTTAGATTTCTTATTGTGTATTGATGATTTTTCAAGACAGGTTTCTCTGTGTAGCCCTTTCTGTCCTGGAACTCGCTCTGTAGACCAAGATGGTCCCAAACTCACAGAGACCCACCTGCCTCTGCCTCCCAAGTACTGGTTAAAGGTGTGTGCCACTACTTCGGGCTTATTTATCTTTTTTTTTAAATATTTATTTATTTATTATGTATACAATATTCTGTCTATGTGTATGTCTACAGACCAGAAGAGGGCACCAGACTCCATTACAGATGGTTGTGAGCTACCATGTGGTTGCTGGGAATTGAACTCAGGACCTTTGGAAGAGCAGGCAATGCTCTTAACCTCTGAGCCATCTCTCCAGCCCCTTATTTATCTTTTTAGTTCAGTTTTTATGTGCCAGGAGTTAACTACGGCCTTGTGTGCACTAAGCTCTGTTTTCTGGATGTGCCGTGTCTCTGGCCCACTTTCACTTTTGAATCATTCATTCATTCATTATTTATTTATTTAACTAGTGAATGTGTTAGCTTTTTGTTTGTCTGATTTGTTTGTTTGTTTGTTTGTGGAGAGACAAGGTCTTGCTAGGTAATACTGGCTGACCTAGAAGTTGATATGTAAACTAGGCTGGCCTTGACCTTAAAGAGATCCATCTGCCTCCACCTCTCCAGCATGTGCCATCATACTTGGCCTATTTCTAATATTTAGTTATTTACTGTATCTGTTTGTGCATGTGGGGAAGTCAGAGGACAACCATGGGAATCAGTTCTCTACTTCATCCATGTGGATTCCGGGGTCAAGCTCAGGTCATCAGACTTGACAAGACCCTTAACCCACTGAGCCATCTCACCAATCTTGCATTTTATTCTGAGACAGTTTACAAGTCTGGGTGGACTTGAACTCACTCTATAACCCAGACAGGCTTTGAATTCAAAATCATCCTGTCTTCATCTCTCAGATAGCTGGGTCTCCAGGCATGTGTTGCCCAGGCCCAGCTGGCTTTACTCCTTGACTTAGCTGTTGCTTTCACGCTTGTGCAGACATAATACCTGGTTGGGCTGGGGGTGTAGCTCAGTGGTAGAGCACCCACAGGGTCCTAGGCTCCATCCCCAACACTACCAAAAAACATAATTGTCAAGCCATACACTCTAAAGCATGCACATTTTAGTGAGTGCCAATGGTCCCCTCTGTGTTTTTATAAATTCGTGGGGACAGCCTTGTGGATGGCCATACGCAGTGACCCCTTCTGTCCTAGCCTGTGTGGCTACCTGCACCACACGTCTGCTTTGTTTCCATCACCCGTGCAGATGTCAGTGTCTAAACTCTGAGTTCCTCTTCTGGAAACCTCGTTTACAGTGTGGGTTGTGGGGTACCAGATTGTCATAGATTCACTTCTTCTCGGTAGATTAACCAAGTAGACTCATTGTCCAGTGCTCAAATTCACCATGTGTATCAGGAGAGACTATGGATCGAGACAAGCCATGGGAGCATGCTCAGTCAAGGGTCCTGTTGACGTCCTTCTCGTGCAGGCAGAGGACAGAAAAAGCCCCTCTTTCCCAGCTGACCCAGGACAAGTGTCAAATGCGGCTCCAGTTGGCTGGCTCCAGTGCTCGCCCACCATGATCCCTGGCTCTGCTAGCAAGCTCCGGTCAGCTGCTTTTAGCCAGGGCCAGCTCTGTCCAAGCCAAACAGAGTGGCTGAGGCTGGGAGAGGGCACTCTGCCAAGACATAGCAGGACAAGGTCCTGGAAGAGGTGGACATACGGGGGCGGGGGCAGAGAAAAGCAACAGCTGTTCCTGCCCCTCCTGGGTGGGTCCACTTTGGTTAAATGTTTGACTGAGCAAGATCCCCACATGCTTCCAAAAGTCAAAAGTCTCTGCCATGAGCCTGCAGCCCTTCTGCCTGCCCTTACCTCTCACAAGCAGCCAGTTTCTTTCTTGTTCTTCCCTGCATTTCGTTTTCTAAAGATATGTAGACATGTGTAGGTTTAGCTGTTCCTTCCCCCACTCCCTCTGCTCTTTTGTGTTTTTTTTCTCTTTTGAAAGAAATACATTCATTTATTTATAGGAGAGAGTTGGCGTGCCCATGCACGTATGGAGGTCAGGGAACAGCTTAAAGGCGTCGTATTCCTTCCACCATGTGCAGCCTAGGGGTTGAACTCAGGTCATCAGGCTTGCTGGCAAGCACGTTCATCTGCTGAGTCATCTTGCTGGCACTTTCTTTTTTCTTTTTTAAGAGAAAAAAGGCATTTTTGATCAGTCACCCTGATGCGTGTTGCTAGCAGTACAGGTTAGCATGCCGACAGAGCGACCTTGTAGTTCTGTGTTATCTTAAGCCTGGGTTCTAAGGAAGTCTCTGCCCTCTCCCAATGCAGATGGGGGCAGCCGCAGCATCCTGGACTCCCAGGTTCCCAGTCTGGTCTCCCAGGCCGACAGTTCCCCCTCCAGTCCCGCCGGACACAACTGGGAGATGAATTATCAAGAGGCAGCGATCTACCTCCAGGTGAGTGCGGAGGGATGGGGTGGGAGTGAGGGTGGGGCATGTTGAGAAGGTTGCTGTGGTCTGCCTGCTTGTCCCTGCTCCAGACTGGAACAGGAGTGTGTGCCCGTCCTTCCTCTGAGCCCTGTTTGTGGCCATGCTTGCAGCAGGCAGGTCTCCAGTCTTTCCTCTCTGTCTTCCCAGGACCTAATTCTCAGGGAATCCTATGTACCTTGTATTGTAGCACGGGAGTGTTCACGCAGTGGGGCGACCTCCTCAGTCTGTTCTTCTCATGTACCTTACTGCCGCTGTCAGGCCTGATAATTCATGCTGGTTGGAGATTTTTCTTTTCTTTTCTTTCTTTCTTTCTTTCTCTCTCTCTTTCTTTTCTTTTTCCTTTTCTTTTTTTTTTTTTTTTGAGAAAGGGTCATTTTATGCAGTTCTGTAACTCACAGAGATCCTCCTGCCTCTGCCTCCTGAGTGCTGGGCTCAAAGGCATGGGCCATAACACCTGGCAATGTTTGGGAATTTGTTTTAAAGCAGTACTTTTCTATAAAGCTATTACATGTTTGTTGACATAAATTCAGATGGTCTCAGACAGCATAATTTTTTCCCTTTTGTTTAAGAAACTGGGTCTCACTGTGGAGTCATGGCTGCCCTGAAACTTCTTATGTAGACTTGGCTAGCCTCAAACTCATCGAGCCCTGCCTGCCTCTGACTAAGGAGTGCTGGGATTTCAAGTGTGCACCACACACGGCTCTTGTTTATGCAGAGAATTCTACTCTATGAGATCGTATCATAAATGAGACCTTACTAGTTAATTACCTTGTACAAATGGAGAAGAATTCTGTTTAACAGTTCTAGACCAACATGGCTGTTGATTTCTGTACAGTGTCAGTTCAGCAGGGAGATCTTCACCAAAGCTGACTGCACAGCTAAAGCTGCCCCAGACTCACTTGCCTGCGTATAATAGTGTGTGTACATGCACATGTGTATATGTGAGTACATGTGTATATATGTGTGTACATGCATATGTGTGTATCTGTATGTGTGTGCATGCATATGTACGTACATACACATAGAACCATACACACATCTGAAAGTTTATGTAAAGAGTCAGTGTAGGCTTGGGGAGAGAGGTCAGTCAAGTGCTTGCCGCACAAATGAGGACCTGAATTCAGATCCCAAGGACTTGATTGTAATTCTAGCCCTGGGGAGGCCAAGACAAGTGGTCGTGAGGCTGTTGACCAGCCTAGCCTACTCATGAGCTCCAGGCCAGTGAACGACTCTGAAAGATTCCAAAAAAACAAGAACAAAAATCCAAGATGGGTGCCTTGACCTCTGGCTTCCACATGCTTGTGTGCCCACATAGCGCACACACAGATTCAAGGTTAATAGCTTGCTGATGCATTTTTTTACTTCCTCAGCATTCTACATTATTTGAATTATTTTACAAGAGAAGGTATCTTTTTGAAAATTAAGGGCCAGCAAGATGGCTCAGAAGGTAAAGGTGCTTGTCGCTCAAGCAACCTAATGGCAACCTGATGTCCATCCCCTGAACTGTGGGGATTATAGACCCAGGGATAGCAGTTAACTAGCCAACAGAAAGTCCTAGACTCAAACCTAGTGGGGATTTGAAAGGAAAGAGCCCCCAAAGGGAGTGTAGGATTAGGAGTGTGGCCTTGTGTCCATAGGTATGGCCTTGTTGGAGGAGGTGTGTAACTCTGAGGTCTCATATGCTCAAGCCACGCCCAGTGGTTCAGACTTCTTGTTGCCTGTGAGTCAAGATACAAGACTCTCAGCTACGTCTCCAGCACTGTGTCTGCCTGCGTGCCACCATGTCCACCATGATGATAATGGGTTGAACCTCTGAACTGTAAACAAGCCACCCCAATTAAACGTTTTCCTGTATAAGAGTTGCTGTGGTCATGGTGTCTCTTTACAGCAATAGAACCCTAACTAAGACAAACCTAATAATGGGTTTCAGGCCAGGTGTGGTGGCTGAAACTGAGGCAGGAGGATCAGCACAAGTTTGGGACCTGCCTGGTCTTCATAATGAGTATATGTGGTTAAATCTAGAGTCCACATATCGAGAACATTTTTTTAAAAGATGTCTTTTTGTTGTTGCTGTTGTTTTGAGACAGGGTCTTTCTGTGTAGCCCCGGCTTTCCCAGAACTCCCTATGTAGACCAGGCTTGTCTAGAACTCATAGAGATCCACCTGCCTCTGCCTCCCCAGTGCTAGAATTCAAAGTGTATGCAGCTACACCTGGCTAAGACATCATTTTAATGATTTTTATTTTTATGTTTATTGTGTTGGGGTAGCATGTATGATGGGGGTACGTGTGTGACGGGGTATGCGTGTGACAGGGCACACATGTGACGGTATGTGCATGATGGGCTACATGTGTAGTGGTCAGAGGACAACTTCCAAGGAATTGGATTTCCTTCTACCGTACTGGCCCTGTGGCTTGAACTCGGGCCATCAGGCTTGGCAGCAAGCACCTTTACCTGCCACGCCATCTCGCCTGACCCAGCATCAGCTTTTAACAGTAAAGAGTACAGCAGAACTCAGATCCTAGTGGATTCCAGTCTGTGTTTGAGGACTGTCCGGCTGGGGTCAGGGCCAGCTCTGCACTCCCAGTTCAGGTCACTGGTGTATGTGGGTTGCTAGCCCTGGATGCATCGAGGGTGTCTGCTGCTGGTGGCTTCCTCTTCTCACATTTGCCTGTTAACTCGGGTGCCGTGACCTTCGAGGTTCTGGCATGCTGGAGCGAACAGAGAACAGAGGCCTGGGGTAGACAGTCTGTACACAAGCCCGGAGCTGTCTTTGGGAGCTGTGATAGGTCCTGTGATGTGGCTTCTCAGGCCATCTTTGCTGTTGGAGTCAACACCCCCATTCCTGGGTTCATAGCTGAGCCCTCCCGTCAGGCTCTCTAGCTGCACCTTCCTCCCTTAGCAGATGCTTAGAGAAGGCTGCGCAAGAATTGCACAGTCTAGTAATTTAAAGCAGAGGCTTCTGGACCTTCTGTGCTCCTGGAGGCCACAATGAGATGGTGGGAGATGCCGCCCTGCACAGACCACAAGGACTTTTGGCGTCCCCTGGGCACGACCCTGCTTCCTCTGTCTGGTCTGTGGTCTGTCTGTCTGGTCTTCTGTTGCTGATGAGGATAGCAGCGTCCAGCTTTCAGGAAGTGACCCTGTCAGCTATAGCCAAGGCCTCCTCAGAAGGGGAAGAGGGCCATGGGGGCGATTGCTGTCCCACTGTCTTCTTGGATGTAGAAGCCTCACCTGTCCTTTGCTCTGGGACATTGAACCACTGGGGCAGTTGAGGTGTGAATGAGTGCGGTCCCAGCCTCTGTATCACCGCGTTTGCAGTACATCGTTTATTGTGTGGGGCTGCTCTGTATGCCATAGGGCATTGAGCGGTGTCCTGGAGTATGTCCAAGGTTGTTATTGGGGTGCTGCGTCTCCCACATTGGAGAGCCCTAAGCAAGAAGCTGTGTGTACCCAGAGTGCAACAGGCTCTCCAGGGCAGCCCCAGTGGGCAGTAGGGGTCTCACTGGGCATAGTCATTGGCTGCTCCTGAGTGTTAACGTTGCTCAGTGTCCTGTGACTGTTTGATAAAAGTTCTCCTTTCTCCTGCACCTCTGGGGAAGCTCCAGCCTTGTCCTGTTCACCACTGGCAAGGACAACAGGGAATTTAGTCAGTGACCACAGCGAAGGCTAGAAAGCCAGGCCAGCCTGCTGGTTTGGCCTTTGTGTGAACCCTTTACTTCAGGCCTAAGGATTTATCCCCTGTCGGGATGGTACTTCTCCATGCCCTCTGAGACATTCTAGTTTGGCAGATTTAAGCAGCATTTCTTGGCCATCATCAGGCAAAGGTTGGCCGTTCAGTGAGGCTCTCCTGAACTGTGTCTTGGCCTCTGTGACCTGCCCCACTTCCTGCCCCTCCACCTCTCCAGCATGACACCTCCGTGCTCACTCGCATGCTCAAGTTCTCCTGTCTTTGTAGGAAGGCCAGAACAATGACAAGTTCTTCACACACCCCAAGGATGCCAGAGCGCTGGCGGCCTACCTCTTCGCACATAACCACCTCTTCTACCTGATGGAACTGCTCACAGCCCTGCTCCTGCTGCTGCTGTCGCTGTGCGAGTCACCCGCTGTCCCTGCTCTCCGGCTTGGCATTTACGTGAGTGCTCCGGGAAAAGGAGCTGAAGAGCCTTACCCACAACCTAGCGACCTAAGGGGACTTAGCAGGGGAACATTGTAGAAGTGAAGAGAGACCTCTCAGCTGGAGGAGGCGCCCTTCTGTTTCCAGCGACCCCACAGATAGGCTGGGGCCTTGAGAACCCACTCAGAGGCCTGTTGCACCTGGCCATCCTGTGGTCATGCCTGGGAGAGACCCATTGAGGGTCTTCCTTGGGTCCTTCTCTTCCATTCCATGGAGAAGCATAGTTATAGAGTTTGCTGTTCACATAGCCCTCTTTTAAAAAGAATTACGTGTGTGTGTGTGTGTATGTACATGCACCCATGCCATGGCACATGTATGGGGGTGAGAGAACAACGTGTGGAGTGGGTGCTCTTTCTCTCTGTATGTGGGATCCAGGGGGTAGAGCTCAGGTCACTAGGCCTGCAAGTGCCTTTACCCACTGAGCCCGCTCCTAGCAGCTTAGATGTAGATGACTGTTAAATTCGGTACCTTTCATCTTTTTGTTTTTAACTCCATTCTTGCTTCCCAAATGCCCTTTGTGGGATTTGTGTAAAGCCCTGCACAGTTCTCCCCAGAACAGGTAGAGCCTCGGACTACTTTCTGACTTCACACCATGTGGGTCTACGCTTCTGTTTAGTGAATATGAAGTTTATTCTTAGCTGTCTGGGAAAAACTCTGTCTCCAAAGACTAGTCTGGCATCTTGGGGTTTGGTGTGTGTGAGTGTGTGTGTGTGTGTGTGTGTGTGTCCCAGGAGAGAGTGGGGACATGGATGGGCTCCCTGAGGACGGCCTTCACCTCTCTGACTGCAGGTCCACGCCACCCTGGAGCTGTTCGCCCTCATGGTGGTGGTGTTTGAACTCTGCATGAAGTTGCGGTGGCTGGGCTTCCACACTTTTGTCCGGCACAAACGCACCATGGTCAAGGTAATATATCTATCCATTCCATTGCAGCTTGTTCCCCTAGGTCCCTGTCACACCTCTGTCTATGACTCCAGTTAAAATCCCCCCCCCCCCCCCCCCCCCCCCCCCCCCCCCCCCCCCCCCCCCCCCCCCCCCCCCCCCCCCCCGCCCGGTGTATGCTCAGGAATGTTGCCCAGTGAGCTGATTTGCATATGTGTGCTTCTCTTCTCATTTCAACTTCTGGCCAGAGAAAGAATGGGGTCTCAGACCCAGCTCCATGACCTTAGTGGGACCATGCCAAGGCCGGGCAGTTTGTCTAGGAAAACATCCCCAAATGAGTTGAACTGGGATGAACTGAGTCCTCAAAGGCATCCTGGTATCATGAAGTTGTTGGGAGGGTACTTGTGGGCACGCAGAGACAGGTGATGTCTCGCTGTAGAGAGGACCCATGTGCCAGCTTTGTCTCAGGCCACATATCTGGGACTGGCTTCAGGAGTGTCAGTACATTGGAGGCTAGGTGTCAGGGAGCTAAGCGTGTTTGACCTCCCATCCCAGACATCTGTCCTGGTGGTGCAGTTCATCGAGGCTATCGTGGTGCTGGTGCGGCAGACGTCCCACGTGCGGGTGACCCGGGCACTACGCTGCATTTTCCTGGTGGACTGTCGGTACTGTGGCGGAGTGCGGCGGTAAGGCCTGGGGCTCAGTGGCCAGATAGTCACCTGTGGTTGCCTGGCCCTCCATGCTGACAGGGAGGGGAGTGGGCAGGAGCTGAGCTGACTGGCCCCAACCCAATCCTGCTTCTGGGGGAAGTGTCAGCACATTAGCTTCAACTTGGGGGTGGTAGGTATTTCTGGGGAACACAGCATCCTCACTCTGGCAGAGGGCCTTCCCTATCTTGGTGTATAATCTCTCCAGACCTACATCAGTAGCCTAAAGCTGACTTCTCAGTCCTGTCCTGCCGGCTCCTCCTGCCCAGTCCAGAGCCCTGAGCCTGAGGTGACCCAACCCAGAATTAAAGCCCTCTTTGGAGATTCCATCCTGTCACTTGGCCAGGGACCCACTGATGGCAGGGAATGAGCAGTGATCCTTTGTTGCTGGAGCTAGAAACAGCTACCCTGGGCCTAGGCGGTTAGTGCACGTGTACCCTCCAGCCTATGGAAGGCGACCTTGGTCCTCCAGGCCACACGGAGCTACTGGGTGGAGGTGGCAGCTTCTACCTTGGTTCTCCCCGTCACCCACTGAATGGAGGCTTCAGGTGCATTGGGGCTAAGCTAAACATGGTGGCCTCCTGGGTACAGTAGGATGTGGTGTTCAGGTCACACCTCCACCAGCGTGTTCCCCTCATCAAGGCACAGATATCCCTTCCCACCCCTGCCACCCTTCAGTTGGCCATCTTTCTCCCCAGCAACCTGCGCCAGATCTTCCAGTCACTGCCACCGTTCATGGACATCCTCTTGTTGCTGCTCTTCTTCATGATCATCTTCGCCATCCTAGGTGAGCGCCCTGTGTCCCTCCAGTCGCCCGTGGGCCACAAAGGCTGTATCCCCCACATCCTCAAGTGGTGGAAGGGCTGGCTGTGTAGCCCAGGCTGGCTTAGAACCTTTGCGTATCCTGCCTCAGTGTCCTAGTGTTGGGATTACACATGTGCACTGCCACCCGCGCTTGTTCAGCTCCGTTTGTCATCTGTGTGGGGGCAGGGTCATAATTCTGAGGCTCCCAAGGAAGGAAGGCAGCCCAGGGCCTGGCTGCCTCTGGCATGACTTGGCTGCCGTCTCCTCTGAGCGCAGAGACAGTCTGTCAGCAGCCTGCACCTACGATCCCACGCACAGATGTAATTAGTTTAAAAACTTTGCATCTTAAAATGCAGTTTTATGCAAAAGTACAGATTTTTAGCCCCTTTTAATGGGTAGACTGGACAGAGCCAACACTCACTCGTAGGTATCCGCATACAGCAGCCTGACTTCCTTCAGAGAGCACGCGTGTTCTCCAGAGTGCTGCTGTCCTCCCCAGCCTCCCCTCCAGCCCTCATTCATTGCAGACCCCCACTCCCTGTGCACACGTATGGGTGCTCTGCGCACACGTATGGGTGCTCTGCTTAACTCCACTCTTGGTCTTTTTTCTACCACATTCTAGGTTTCTACTTATTTTCTACTAACCCTTCCGACCCAGTAAGTAAATAGGTCTTGTTCCCTTGTTTTACGGGGAGACTTTTTTGCCAGACAGGGTAGCTGGGAAGATCCTGGCCCTGTTAGGAGGGGCACCCTGCCACATTTCTGGTTCCCAAGCATCCCCATCTGTCAGACCTGATCCACTGCTTTCTCTGAGAGCCGAGGGGCGCCCTTTTCCATTCTTATGGGCAAAGCTTCCAGGATCAGGTTTGGAACGTTGGAACATTCTAGTAGAGAATGGAGAGGGGAATCTCACTGCAGGGACATGTGACACCTGGGAACAGCCCCTCACCCCTTTAGTTGATAGCCTGCTTTCATCAGCACGGCTCACGAAGCGCAGGCCTGCATGGGTGCTGCACCTCTGCTTTGATGCCCTTTGTACTGCAAGGAGGAAGGGGGAGAGGTGCGCCCTGGAAGTGACTGTTCAGGCCATCCACACATCCCCACCCTTTCCTTGTAGTACTTCAACACCTTGGAGAACAGCATCGTCAACCTGTTCGTTCTTCTCACCACAGCCAAGTAAGCCTGGCCCACTCCCTCCACTGGCTCTGGGCTGTCTCCTTCCTCCCGAGGTTCCCCCCATCGCAGTGCCCATGGGGCTGAGTGGAGGGAAAGAGGGTGACTGGAGTGCAGGGGAGCAGCTGCAAGGTGCATCCTTAGATGTTGAGGTGACCCTCTGCAATGCAGCTTTCCAGACGTGATGATGCCCTCCTACTCCCGGAACCCATGGTCCTGCATCTTCTTCATCGTGTACCTCTCCATCGAGCTGTACTTCATCATGAACCTGGTGAGTATCTGTCTTGGCTCTACTGCAGCGGTGGGCCCCGGGGACAGGGATGTCGGGACATCCAGCAGGTGTGTGCCAGGTTCACAGTCCGGTGTGGTGCCCTACAGAATGCTGTGAGGATTCCCAGGCTCCGTGCCACCATTGCTGTAGATGGTGCTGGATTGTACAGACAGGCGATTCTCACCACTGCATCTTTCCCTCCTTACAGTAAACATTTTGCCCTAATGAAGCCAGCCAGGCACTGTACATAGATGCGGGGCAGCCGTGCTGTGGTTCTGTTACCATCATATGTAGGGGAGGCAGCGGAGAGCCAGGCCTACAGAGGGACATGTGTGCCCATCACCACACAGCTCAAAGTAGCTTGGTACTGCATCCTGTCTCATTATATGCTAGGAACTTCTGCCCCATTAATTGTAAACCATGAGATAATCCAAGCAGAATGTGTTCTATGAAGGACACAAAGTCCCTGTGCACACTGGGCTGTGGAGACACTCGCTGTGGCTCAGGGCCACCAAGAGTGTTTTCTGACATCAAGACTGTAGCCAACACTAGGCCGAGACTCATAGCAACAGCAGAGTGAGCAGAGACCAGGGCTTCCCATAGTTTTCTGGTTTTGTGGTGTTATGAATAGAACTCAAATCCTTTCTGATGCTGGTGAAGCTTACCACCCTGGACCACCCCATCCCACGGCAGTTGACATTACAGGCCTAGTTTTATGTGGTGCTGGGGATCGAACTGGGGGCCTCATACATATTAGGCAAACACTTTGCCAGCTGAGCCACATATCTCAGCTCTTATTTGTGAACATCTTAAAGACATTATTGAGTTGATCCCCACAGTCAGACCCAGGATAGAAACAGAAAACAGACTGGAGAGATGGCGTAGTGGTTATGGGCATTTACTGCCCTGGGTGAGAACCCATTTTAGGCTCTCAGCACCTACAGTGATGACTCAGTTCTCCTGACCACTGAGAGGCGCCTCTGCTCTCTCCAGTTGAGACTCAGAAACCCCACAAGGTGAGAGACTTCTCCCCACAGGTCAGCAAGCAGCGCTACCACAGACAGTGCCTGGCTTCCTCAATACACTGCCCACTGTCCCACAGACACAGCCCTCACTCACCTTAATGGGAGTAGGAAACATTTATTCTGGAACTAAATGAGTGACCGTGGCCTGAGAACACAGCTTGAGGTTATCCCGAATCCTGTGTTCCGTCGTAACGTTGCCACCAAGGTTTGTTGTGACCGAACAGTCATACATCAAGACACTCTTCAGACATTATGGTGGAACTACCTTTACAGAGAGAGGAGGAGAGCCCTGCTGTGGACCTCAGAGCCAGCCGAGGGCACTCCTTAGCCTTTGGATTGGTGGCCGGTTTGTACATTCTGAAGGATTTCCTTAATAGACACAAAGACAAGTTCGCATGCAGAGACGGGTAGTAAATGGCTGTAAAGGAACTGAGGTAGTTTGTAATTGGGTTCCTGACCAGCCACGCCCCAAGTTCTCCACAGTCTCTGTGGTCACGCTCTGTATGTGCTTTCTGGCTACTTTTCCCACACCACTTCCAGACAGCACCAGACCCACAAGTCAAGGGCTTGATCCCCAAACTTCAGGCAGCTGTGAGCACCCCTTTGCTTCTGGCTCACTATTTGCATATTGGGGTTCCTGCAACCCCCACTTCAGGATCAGTAATTTCCCCGGTGACTCGCAGAATGAGGGACATGTGTTTGCAGGTTATAGTACAAGAACTACAAGGAGGCAGATGGAGATCTGCATAGGCACAGTGGATGTCTTCCTGTCCCCTCCTGACTTGCCCCTGCAGGCACCTCCCCATGTTAGGCATCTGGAAGTTTCCACAGAGACTCCATTACATAGGCTGGATGGGAGTGTGGACAGCCACAGGGAACTGCACAGAAAGAACATGGCACAGTGCTTCCAGGTTGTGTGGGAAATCCTGTCCACCCCAACATCCCCTCCAGAATGGGGCAGAGCTTTGGGATGCAGAGGGTCTGAAGACTAGACCAAGGGAAAGGCAGAGAATTTCTGTGTGACCAGCACCAGTTCAAAACAGCAGGGAAGACTCGGACCTGGTGCAGTTACCCTGGCACTCAGGAAGTGGAGGCAGGGGGACAGCAAGCTCCAGACAAGCCGTATAGCTACAAAGTGAGACTGTGTCTCAAGAAATAAGAGAGAGGGCCAATGTGGTAACTCAGCAGGTCAAAGCGCTTGCGTACAGCCTCACAGCCTGAAGAGGAGAGAGTGGACCTCCAAAAGGTGTTCTCTGATCTCCACACACACTGTTGCACACGGACACACGCAGACACATATAGATGCATGCATGTGCGCACACAGTAATTACTTTTAGTATGTTTTATTTGCACCCAACCCTGTGGCTGATCTCTCTTGGAACAGTCCCACCACAGGATGGAGTAAACTTGTGACAGCCCATCTGCCCACACCTCCTCAAGTCTTTCCTATGTGTCTTTTGGTAGAAAAATGCTCACCTTCGATCTACATGAAAAACAATGGGGGCGTGCAGTCTGAAGCAGCAGAAAGAACAGGAGAGCTCACTCAAAACAACTTTGAGAGACTAAATCTTGTCAGCTCTTCCCCACTTCCCCACCCTCCGTTCCCCTCATTATGAACTGACTTTGCTCTGGGCAGTTCTAGAATGTTCCTTCCTGGCATGCAGCCCCCAGCTGCCCCCCCCCACTTCCTGGAACCTCACATGAAACTGATGCACAAGAAAAGTGACCATGGGAGGAGGAGGAGGCTCCAGGGTTGAAGTTCCTGGCCTGTCCTCTGGCCAGCAGGGGCCGGCTATGGGGGATAGAAGAGGGGCCTGAGGAAAACCCAGTGACGGTGTCTTCAGGAGAGAGATGTACAGATGTCCCTGTCCTGGGCAGTGCAGCCCACCAGAGGGCCTCTGCAGTGCCTGCCCCCAGGTGGCTTGGATGAAAGTCCTGTCTGGGAGCAAATGATGACCCCCCCAAGACGCACTCAGAGGGCAGCTAAGGCTCCATGCGTGTCCTCTACAGCTCCTGGCCGTGGTGTTCGACACCTTCAATGACATCGAAAAGCGCAAGTTCAAGTCTTTGCTGCTGCATAAGCGAACTGCCATCCAGCACGCCTACCGCCTGCTTGTCAGCCAACGGGTAGGGCCGTGGGGGCTGAGTCATGGCGGGGACTTCATTCTCTCTCCCTACCCAAAGTATCCCTTTTGGTGTGGCAGAGCTGGTGGCTCTGTAGCTGCCATATTGCCCATGGGAGAAAACGCAGGTGCCAAAATGCGTATCGGAATAACTGCCCCTGGACCACCGCGCTACCTTCCCTCCCCTAGAGGCCGGCCGGCATTTCCTACCGACAGTTCGAAGGCTTGATGCGCTTCTACAAGCCCCGAATGAGTGCTAGAGAGCGCTTCCTGACTTTCAAGGCCCTGAATCAGAGCAGCACTCCTCTGCTCAGGTAAGAGCCAGGAGCCGCGTGGGAGAGTGTGGCCAGACCTCCACCCCTGTGTGGAGCAGTTCTGGCTAGGAGGTGGGGTGCACTTTACACCACAACTCTCACGTGGCCATGTGGTAATCTGCAAGCCACAGAAGCCCAGTAACAGTCCACTTCAGTCTGATTTGCCTGAGAAGAAATGTTTGAGGCTGGATGAGGTGGTTCATACCTCTCATGCTAGTACATAATGGCTTGAAGCAGGAGGATTGGAGATTTAATGCCACCCTGAGCTATGTAGTGAGGTTGAGGCCAGCTTGGACTATTTCAGGTCTTGGTTCAAAAACAAACAAACATGAATAGTAGGAGAAGGTGAGGCGACTCAGTGGGTAAAAGCACCTGCTGCTAAGCCTGGTGATTGGCATTTCATCCCAGGGACCCACGTGGTGGAAGGAGAGCATCATTTCCTGAAAGTTGTCCTCTGACCTCCACTTATGCACACACACACTTCACTCCAGCTTGGAAGGACAGAGTCTGAGGACCTCCAGCTTCGATGCTGGCCTTGAAGCTGGTAAACACTAGGATGCTGCACACTCAGCTGGACACCACCTGCTGTGGAAGAGGGGGCTCCCTGAACTGAGAGCACTATTTAGTCTGTCCCCGGAGGCCTCTGTTCCCCTAAAGGGCAATGTTCCAGGGCTGTTTGTCCAGGGCAGATGTGGTTAGTGTGGACTAAGTAGATTGAGTCATCCTCACCCCTGGGGGACAAAGACACATTCAGGATGCTGCAGGTGAGGGCTCTGACAATTCTGGGCCCCACAAGATGTCATCTTCCTGTGAGAGGTAGCCATGGGTAAGTGGGGGAGCAGAGGCTGAATGTCATGTGCATGACTTACTGAGACTGCCTTTTCACTTCTCTTGTGATAGCCTGAAGGACTTCTATGATATTTATGAAGTTGCTGCTCTCCAGTGGAAGGTGAGAGTCCTCCCTTCTGCACACAGCGGATGGGGAAAGCAGCTCAGCCACAACAGGGATCCCAACCCCATGACCCAGCCTTCCCAAGCTCCCCTTCTCAGAGAGACGGGTCATATGCAGATATTGATCATGCATGGAGCACTCTGGGCACTCAGCCCCAACTGTCCACAACTTATCATCCAGATCCCTAGATGTCACCACTGTTCCTAGTTTAGGAACAGGAGACTAGCACCTGTGGAGGCCTGAGCTAGGCTCTAGTCCCTGACCCTGACCTTGTCTCCCCTGGACCCTCTGCATTGCAGGCAAAGAAGAACAGACAGCATTGGTTTGATGAGCTTCCCCGGACGGCCTTCCTTATCTTTAAAGGTGAGTGTGTGTGGCCCAACTGGGTAGTAAGCAGTTAGCTCCAGGACCAGGAAGGACCCTGACCAGTAATTCAAAAACCAGGGCCAGCCAGGCACACATAATCACAGCACTGGAGAGGCTGAGGTAGGAAGATGGCAAGTTTGAGATCATTTTGGGCTACATAGCCAAATCCTGTCTCAAAAATAAATAAATAAAAGGAAGTTAAACCAGATACCCACATCACTGTTCTTCATGGACTCAGCACCCTTTAGTTCAAGGCCAGGTTTTTTGTTTTTTTTTCTTTTCTTTTCTTTTCTTTTTTTTTTTGTATTTTGGTTTTGGTGTTTTTGTTGTTGTTGTGGTTTTTTTTGTTTTTTGTGTTTTTTTTGAGACAGGGTTTCTCTGTGTAGCTCTGGCTGTCCTGGAACTCACTCTATACACCACGCTGGCCTCAAACTCAGGGATCCTCCTGCCTCTGTCTCCCGAGTGCTGGGTACTGGGGTTAAAGGTGCATGCCTGTGCTTGGCCTACTTGGACATTTCTAACCTTAACATTTTCTCTCTTCAAACAGGAATTAACATCCTTGTGAAGTCCAGGGCCTTCCAGTATTTCATGTGTAAGTGTGTGCCATCACAGCTCTGGGCCCCTGCCCTTCTGAGTCCTTTCTTCTTGAAGGTGAAAGGGCAAGAGATCAGAAGGTGCCAAGCATGTAAAAAAGAAAAAAAAAAAAAAAGCAAAATTCTAAGATCCAGGCACACCTGGATTACCATGCTTATTGTGTGTGGTCACTTCCTGGTCTTCTGGACACTCGGTTCAGTTCTGTGTCTCTTGTAGTCCTAGGTCCTTTGGGACCACGGTGGTTAGTTACGGAAGACGGAGTCTGTTTTCTCTGTCTTCCCCCATGTACTTACCGCCATACCTGGTGCTTGCATTCATAGCCGCATGTGATTCTCAACATTTAAGCTAATTGGGGGAAAAGAAATCTAGCCAAGCGTGGTGGCTCATGACTGTGGTTCCACACTTGGGAGGCGAGGGTGGTCCCAGCACTTGGACTGAGGCAGAGAGACTGCTGTAAATTTGAGGTTAGCGTGGGCCTACACCAAGACCTTATCCAAAGAAAACAGACTCAGGGGCTGGAAGTACCACTCGGTGGTAGAGTGCTCGCCTGGCATGCAGGAAGCCCCAGGTCCATCCCCTGCATCGCACAGAGGCCACAGTAGAGCAGCAGTTTGGGTCCCCTGCACATTTCATGTACTCGATAGCCAGAAGGGCTGGCAGGCAGCACCCTCAGATTCTAGCGGGCGAGCTCTGAGTCCTTCTGGGAGGAAGAGATGTTCATAGGTCACAGTTTGAGTCCAGTGCTCATGACTGCTTCCAGGTTTCCCACAGTATTCAGAGGCTTGATTTAAATCAAGGAGGCAGAAATCCATAGAAACCGGCCTCCTGGGTAAGACAGATCTTCCTGGACCCCATCATCAGTAAAAAGCATGTCTTACTCATTTATTATTAGTTTATATTTATGCAGGTTTTATTTTTGAGACAGGCTGTCCCACGGTTTACCCTTTATTCCGGGCTGGCCTTGAATGCAGGGTCCTCTCATTTTCGCTGCCAAAGCATTGATGTGAGGCGACACACCTGACTGGATTTTGCCTTTTTAAAGATAAAATATGCCAGGTGTGGTGGCATAGACCTTTAATCCCAGCACTCAGGAGGCAGAGGCAGGTGGATATGTGTGAGTTCAAGGCCAGTCTGGTCTACAAAGTGAGTTATAGGACAGCCACAACTACACACAGAAAACCTGTCTCGAAACCCCGCCCCCTGTGTCTGTGTTGCTGCTTCATTTTCAACCTCAGGGTATTTACCTAACTCATTACTCTGATACATCTTGATTCTCAATCTTAACATGAGAATCCCCTGCAGCATAAGCACAGGACCTGTGACCCACAGTCCCAACATCAGTCCCATCACATGTGACCCTGTGTCACCTGGAGAATTGCCTCGGGACACACACTGATTTGCTTAGTGTGCTTCAGGTCACCAGAAATAGGTCCTGTCTATTATGCGGGCAGGTCGCCAACTGCCACACATTCGTCTTTTCTGTTGTTGTTTTGAGACGGCCCCAGCTGCTCTAAAACTAATAGAACACTGGCTGCCTCAGTTTCCCAGGTGCTGGGATGAAAGGTGTGTGCCACTACACTGAGTTTTCTTTATTTCATTTTATTTTGGATTTTTAGGGATCCCTCTTTCATTTAACTTTGTATTATAATTGGTATATATATAATATATATATATAATTTTTATTGAGCTCTACATTTTTCTTTGCTCCTCTCTCTGCCTTTCCTCTCCCTTTCAACTCTCTCCCAAGGTCCCCATGCTCCCAATTTACTCAGGAGATCTTGTCTTTTTCTACTTCCCATGTATGTCTCTCTTAGGGTCCTCATTGTTGTCTAGGTTCTCTGGGATTGTGATTTGTAGGCTGTTTTTTTTTTTTTGCTTTATGTTTAAAAACCACTTATGAGTGAGATTATACGATTATTGTCTTTCTGGGTCTGGGTTACCTCACTCAAAATGATATTTTCTAGCTCTATCCATTTGCCTGCAAATTTCAAGATGTCATTTTTTTTGTGCTGTGTAGTACTCCATTGTGTAAATATACCACATTTTTCTTATCCATTCTTTGGTCGAGGGGCATTTAGGTTATTTTCAGGTTCTATCTATGACAACAGTGTTGCTATGAACATAGTTGAGCACATGTCCTTGTGGCATGGTTGACCATCCTTTGGATATATTCGGTAGCATTTTTACATGCTTTCAAGTCAAATTTTCTAAACAAATTATATTCAAGTAAGTATAGATTATATCCATTACCTCCCAATGAGTAACTTTTATTGTGACTTATCCTGCCTCAAAAAAAAAAAAAAAAGTATATGCAACCCTGTCTCCAAAAACCAAAACGAAACAAAAAACAGTATATGCATCTAGCTTCTATCTTAAATACTTAAGCACACTTTAGGCACCCTTCCCCCACTATGGTGTGTTTCAGTGGTTAGGAAAGAGTAGGTACCATTGCATAAAACACACAGAGAGGGACCACATGGTCTTCCATGCCCCCTGGCAAATGTATCCATCTATTCAACCAGTCACCGACTCCCATCATGGACATATTTTTGTGTCTAGTTGCTGGTCCTGGGGTCATTCCCAGACATGTGAATGCTGGGTGGAAGGTTCATATGTGCGATGTTACTGTGTTCGTGCAGGCATTTTGAGGAAGACAAAGTTTTATATTTATTTTATGACTAGAACTGTTTTGCCTGCCTGTGTATCTGAGCACTCAGAGGTCAGAAGAGGGCATCAGATCCCTGGGACTGCAGTTGTGATGGTTGTGAGCCATCTCGGTGCTGGGAACTGGACCCAGGCTCTGCAAGAGCAACAAGCACTCTTAATGTCACACAGTCAGACAAGCTCATGCAGAATGTCCGTCTGTGTTGACAACTTGGACTCATCTGAACATCTGAACTCAGTTGCTATAGTGACACAAACTGCGTCATTAGCCATTCCTGGCCGTTTCCTAAAGGCGGTGTTGGTCAATAGTGAGAGCTCTAAGCAGAGGAGGGATCTTCCATGAATGATGTGTGGCCTTGGCCTTTTCTGTTCACTCCCTGTGGGTTCTTGCCCTGTAGGCTGGCAGGCCAGTCCCTCTGACTCCCTCTCGTGGCTTCTCTATTGCAGACTTGGTGGTAGCTGTCAACGGGGTGTGGATCCTGGTGGAGACATTCATGTTGAAAGGTGAGCTGCAACAGGGACCTCTCCCTGCCTTACTCATAGCCCCCGGCTGACCGCAACCGCCACGTCTCTGTCTTCCAGGTGGGAATTTTGTCTCGAAGCATGTGCCCTGGAGCTACCTTGTGTTTCTTACCAGTAAGTGTGTGTGCTGCATGACTCTGCCCAGCTGCTGGCTTAAACCCAGCTGTGAGAGCTCTGTAGCATCTCATGGCTCACCCCTAAAGCAGAACCTTAAAGGACCCCATCTTAGAGGTTTAGTCTGACCTTTTACCCGTTTTAAATCCCTGCATTTTCACAACCCTCTACCATTTCCCTCAGCCTGGCCTCTTGCTATCTCCTTCACCATGCCCCTCAGCCTGGCCTCCCTCTAGCTGTCCCCATCACCACGTCCCTCAGCTGGCCTTTAGCTGGCCAGGCCCAGATCAGCCCCTGATGTTTTCTTCTTGTCTTAGTTTATGGAGTTGAACTGTTCATGAAGGTGGCTGGCCTGGGCCCTCTGGAGTACCTGTCCTCTGGATGGAACTTGTAAGTTGAGCACATGGTCTCCCTGGGCTGAAGTGTTTGTGGCAGCCATCCTCTCCCCACCCACACCCAAAGGGCAGGCAGCTCTGAGGACACACTTGGAGGGTCAGAGAACAGCAAGTTCTGTCTGCCTATGATTCAAGACTTCTGGGGCTCTTACTTGAAGCCTTTAGGGCCACCCACACCGGTTCCCACTGGTCCCCGGGGCTGGCTCTTAGCCATCAGACTTAATCTCTTCCATTAAAACCACAAGGGCTCTGGGCACACACCTTTAATCCCAGCACTTGGGAGGCAGCGGCAAGCAGATCTCTGAGTTCAAGGCTAGCCTGATCTACTAGTGAGTTCCAAGATAGTCAGGGCTAGATAGATAAACCCTGCCTCAAAAAACAAATAAAAAGCAAAAACCCCCAAAACCACAAGGGCCACAAAAGGTGTCACCTCCTCTTGGCTGGCAGTGAAAAAAGCCAGAGCTGGTGTGGCAGCACAGGCCTGCCAGCCTAGCACTCAGGGAGTGGAGGCAGAAGGCTCAGGAGTACAAGGTCATCCCCAGCTATATAATGTTTGGGCCTGGTCTATGTGAGACCGTATTTTAAAAAACTGAAAACTAATGAAAAGAACGACATGGCCTCAGTGTGGCTCTGGAGCTCCCTCACCCTCCTTGAGTTAAAATTAACTCAGCTGTGAAGTCAGGCGACAGTACAGCCCGTGAGAGCAGGGAGAAATCAGTGTGGTGGAGCACGGCTGTCATCACCACTCAGAGTGGGGCAGAGGCTGTATCACTTGAGCCCAGAAGTCCAACGTCTGCCTAGGCAATACAGAGACAGCATATTAAAGCAAGGAGAAAAGGACAAAGGACAAAAGACTAAGCTGGTCTAACACGCATGCCAGACTGGGTCTGACCCTGATACTGTGTCATGTGAGTAGTATGTCTTGAGTCCTGTCTTCAGTTCCTTAGTGTGGTCAGGTCCCAATGTGACCAGCCATCTAAAGCCTACTGAGGTCAAGGCTTCTGCCCCTTGCCTAGAGCAACACCATCTACAGAGGCCGTTTTCAGGTGTGTGCGCCCTGGGGTCAGAATGCCAAGGCTGATGCCTAGGCCTGAGCTGTGGCTGGGGATGGCCAGCTGGGGGATGTTCATTGTCCTGTGGACTGTGGACCTGTACCATGACTGGTCAGGTCTCTGAAGCCAGCTAAGAGCAGGGCTGCCAGAGGAAGTGGTGGAAGGGGTCCGGGATGTCACTAACAAACTGGCTTCTCCCCTGGCTCCAGGTTCGATTTCTCAGTCACAGCATTTGCCTTCTTGGGACTGCTCGCACTGACACTCAACATGGAGCCCTTCTATTTCATCGTGGTCCTACGTCCCCTTCAGCTGCTCAGGTGACCTGCAGGGCTAGGGAATGCAGTGGGTGCTGGGTGGTGGGAACCCTTGGCAAAGCCAAGGTTCACCGGCTAGCATGGGCCCTGCAGGGTAGGGGCACACCATGCTCTTGATTAGCAGAACAGTCCGGCCTACAGCCCAAGAGGAGCCACGCCGCCTACTTGCCCAGTCTTTAGTTAGTGTGTCTCTCAGGTGTCTGTCACCTTTGAGGAACTAGAGAGATGTCCCAGGCCTCTGCTCTCGCCTGTTTCAACCTCTGTTCTTGGGCCCTTTGCCTCTGGTGTCCCCACTTTTTCAGATCCAGTGAGGCCCTAGTGGAGTCCCACTTGCCCACATGTCTTCCTTGGAGTTTGGCTCTGCGAGCCTCAGGAGCAGGGCTGGGGAGTTCTACCATGTCCCCTGCTATCCCTTCCAGGCCGACTAGAGCAAGTCCATTGTGGCTCATCTGTTTTTTGCACATCCGCCTTTCTTCCTGAGGGTCTCCGAGTGTGACATCCTCTTTCCTGGGCTTGTTATACTGTCTGAGCTGCTGGCGTCATCTGTCCACTCCAGTGGGGGGACTTGCTGCTTTCTTTAAACCACATAATACAATATGAGGCTGTCATAGTCTGTAATTCCTCAGAGGGTCTTGGCCTGCCCCAGTGTCCCGGATCTGCCCTGTACGGTGTCACATTTTGAGTCTTGAGGGAAATGAGCTCAGCTTTGCAAGGTTTCTCAGCCTCATCTTCACGTGGGGAGGGAGAGCTTGCAAGGTTCTGGTCCATCTGACGAAGTGGGCTGTGGCCATGCCTCTGCCTCTGTGGTTCCAGCAACACGGTGCTCTCATCACTCAGGTTATTTAAACTGAAGAAACGCTACCGCAATGTGTTGGACACCATGTTTGAGCTGCTGCCACGGATGGCCAGGTACTGCCCGCCTCTCCGCCTACAGGTCCAGGCGGTATGAGGCTTGTATAGGGGAAGCAGGAACAAGGAGGAATCCCAGGAAGGCTGGATTCGGGGAGTCTGGGGGGCTCTTCAAAGAGACAGAATCTGGACCATACAGGTCCCCTTGGCAACACTGACCTGGCTGCGCTGTCTAGTGGGGAGGGCAGGGAGCTGTCAACTTACCACCTGTGTCTACGTTCACAGGTAAGGGGTCACCTGTGAGCCTACTTTCACAGGTAAGGGGTGCATCTCTGGTTAAGGGGCATCTGTCCCTAGCGTCCCCCACCATGAGCCACGCGGCCCCTCCCCTGCAGACACTTTTCGGTGGTCACTTGGCCAGGGCTAGGGGCATGCCTCCCGCAGTCAGTGCCGGGGGACCAGGACGCGCTGCAGCTACCGCCCCCCTCACCCACCCTGACGGCCCTGTCCCTCTGCCTCCCCAGCCTCGGCCTCACACTGCTCACCTTCTACTATTCCTTCGCCATCGTGGGCATGGAGTTCTTCAGCGGGCGACTGTACCGCAACTGCTGCAAGTATGTGGCGTGGGTGACCTCAGGCCTGCACAGCGCAGGCTTACTCCTAGGCTGGGCACACAGAGCTGAGTGACGGTTTGGGAGCCAGTATCACCCATCCCTAGCAGAGCTCAGGCCTCAATCGACACACCCCTCCTCACCCCTCATACACTGCCCAGGAGAGGCTGGGACCTGGCAAGAGTAAGATCACAGGGATGACACCTCTGTGCCCCTAACCCATCCCCTCTCTAATAGGATATGAGCAAGATCCACTATTGATATGTCCACTTGTGACTGGCCACGTGACCTTGAGCACTGATAGGTCACCAGTGGCCTGGTACCAAGATGGTCCCCATAGTGCTCAAGTACACATTCCAGACCTCCCTTCAGGGTCCGTGTGCCGCTCAGCTGGGGACTCAAGACATAGCCTTGTTAGCGAGCTCCCTGGTGCCATGGGCACCTAACTTTTGCAAATGGCAGCATGGATTTTAACAGAAGAGTATAAACCTGGAGTGTGGCAAACAGGGTCCTCTCCAAGTGGGGCAACTGGGTCAAAGCTGGGGTACATGGGCAGTGCTCCAGAGAAGCCTGGGAGGATAGAGAAGGCCCCCATTTCTCACTACCTCCAACTCTACCTTTGCAGGTTGCAGGCACACCCAGTGATTACGCTTAGGGTAGGATATGGGTGGCACTGAGACCCCTAGTCAGACCTTGTTTTGCATGGTTGTCCCAGTGAAGGTGGTCAGTCATCTTGTGACCTGTCTTCTTGTCCTCTTTGTTAGCTCCAGCACAGTGGCTGATGCCTACCGATTTATCAACCACACAGTGGACAATAAGACCAAGATAGAGGACGGCTACTACTATCTCAATAACTTTGACAACATCCTCAACAGCTTTGGTGAGTGAGTCCTGGAGGGTACTTCTGGCCTTGGTCTCTCCGCTGTTTCTAGCCACTGAGCGTCCTTCCTGGGGTCCCCTGAACTTACAGCAGTGTCGTGCAGTTGGAGCACAGACAGATCCAGCTTGCTTAGGTACCAGACCTCACCGTGACAGAGAAGGAAGAGGTCCTAGCTCAGCTGCAATGCCACCATGGCACGCCTTCAGTGCCATCAGAGGGAACCCAGCACAATAGCGCTGTTTCAGTAGTCAGACAGCCCCTGACCAAGGCCCCAGGGTTCCTCTCTACTCTCTGGTTCCTTGCAAAAGCCTGATGATAGGAGGGACGTAATACTGGCGTGGCCTCTCGAGGGAAGGGAGAGCGCCTCTTGCTCCCATCATATACCCAGTTAAGTCTGCTGCTCTCTCTGCTCCTCACTGCCAGCCTCAGCCAGACCTGGCCCCCATAGACCCTTCAGGCAAAGGGCACACTTTTCGGAGGATGGGTTGGGTGGCAGGTGTCCCTGTAAGCAGTTACTCGGGCAGAGAGGGCCTTTGACTTTGACTGAGGCATGCCCCCGTTCCCTTGCAGTGACCTTGTTTGAGCTCACAGTTGTCAACAATTGGTACATCATCATGGTAAGCTCTGGGCCTCCCCCACCTTTGTCCTCTCTCGGGGCTGGGGTGCATTTCTCTTACAGTCCCCACAGGGTGGGGGGTCCTTTATCATGCTTTAGTGGAAAGCCCCAGTGTGCGCACCTCCCCGGCTCTGTGCTACCAGCTTCTCCCTTCCTCCATGCACCGGGACAGCCTCTGGGTATTTGACTATTGGTCAACAGTGTGACATGCCAGGCCCTGTGGTATTGTGCCAGCTTCTTGGGAGGATGAGGCAGGAGGATCACTTTAGTTCACAGATTCTGTTTCTAAAATAAAGAAAAAATACGGTGACGGTGGGAAGGTTTTTCCACCCCATGCTTTAAATTCTCTCCAGTCTATGACTTATCTGTGCTGACCTGGGCTCCAGTCAGCCATGCTGGAGAGGGCTGGGGGCTGATGCTACAGAAAGGAGTACCCAGATCCAGGGAGCAAGAGGCCCTCATCTCGGTACCCCAGCACAGGGAGGGTCCGGGAAGGACTGACTGTCACTTGGCTTTGGGCCTGGGCCGACAGACTGAGGAGATGGTGGCTAGTGCTACCTGTGGGCTCACTCGCTACTCTCTCCAGGAA
This sequence comes from Dicrostonyx torquatus, assembly GCA_028555095.1. Taxonomy (NCBI): domain Eukaryota; kingdom Metazoa; phylum Chordata; class Mammalia; order Rodentia; family Cricetidae; genus Dicrostonyx; species Dicrostonyx torquatus. The sequence continues at coordinate 1,682,333 of JAQHUG010000089.1, read as the reverse complement.
GGTGTCACCTCACAGACCTCCCACTGGAGTCGCCTGTACTTCATGACCTTCTATATCGTGACCATGGTAAGTCTCACCACAGCTGTTCTTGGTCCCCTGGGCTGCAATGTTAGAGAGGAGGGGCCTCATCTAACGGGGCCATGACATTGACTTTCCTTGGCCAGGTGGTGATGACCATTATTGTGGCCTTCATCTTGGAGGCCTTTGTCTTCCGCATGAACTACAGCCGCAAGAGTCAGGACTCGGAAGGTCTGTACAAGTGTCCATCTGCCACACCCTGTTGTCCCCCTGCCTGCTTGTCTCAGCTGTCTCAGCTGTCATGCTTGGGCTGGTCTGTCTAGGTCTCCTTTGTAGTGGATGTTAAAAATCTAATAGCCCAAGGGCTGGAGAGATGGCTCAGCTATTAAGAGCACTGGCTGTTCTTCCAGAGGACCTAAGTTCAGTTCCCAGCACCCACATGGCATCTATGATGGGATCTGATACTCTCTTCTAACCTGCCGGCATACATGCAGACAGAGCACTCATACCTTAAAAAGTACAGATATTTAAAAAAATCTAATAGCAGAAAAATGCTTACAGTTTCTAAATGTAAAACAAGTGCTGCCATCATTTCATTCTGAGAGAGAAGGCTGTGGGAGGACCAGTCCTTGGTCTCCTTCCCAACCCTGTACAACTGACTGGCATGTACCGCTGAGCCTTCTGCCAGCCAGTGCCACGGTTCACTACTGTGCACTCAGACCACCACGGCTCCCGATTCCCATGTGTGAATGCTACTTGCAGAGGTAAACGCCCCTTCTGCAGCCCAGCGGCCTGGCTAAGCTCAGTCTTCATTCTTAGCTCAGCGGTAGTTGTTTCTGTGCAAAGTCCTGAATTCCAACCCCAAACTGAAGAAAGAAAACCAAGCCATACACCACCAGAACTGCCCACCCACCCTACTTGTTCTTAAATCAATGTGGTGTCGAGCTAGGTGATGGGGTGTGTGTGTGTGTGTGTGTGTGTGTTTAGAGACAGTCTTGGTTATAACTGAGGCTGGCCTTGAACTTGCAGTCTTCTTTCTGTCTGTGCATCCTGAATGCCACCTGATATTTTTCTGTTTTCTTGGAGACTGTGAAGCCTTCTATGAGATAGGTGCTCAAATAGTCCGAGGTAGCCCAGGCTGGCCTTGAGATAGTCCACCTACTCTCCATACCTTAACCCCAAGATTGCCATACCCTGCTTCCCCTGATGCCCTGTGTCCCCTGTAAGCTCTTATCTGAACATGATTTCCTGATATTAGTGAGGGGAGGGGAGGGGAGGGGACGGAGGGACCACGAGTGGCTGGGACAGGCATGGGTGCTGCCTGAGGGAAGTGCTAGACTCCACAGTGGGGGAAAGTGGTTATGGGACCCAGCTCTCCTCACCCTCAGTGGACAGTGGCATCATCATTGAGAAGGAAATATCCAAGGAGGAGATTCTGGCCATCCTGGAGCTTTATCGTGAGGTGCGAGGTGCCTCCTCTGACGTCACCCGGCTGCTTGACACGCTCTCTCAGATGGAGAAATATCAGGTAAGGGGCCGTAGGCTCCGCAGTTGCCAAGGGGAGGGGCCTGCCATCTCAAGCTGGTGGCATTCTTGCAAATATCCATGGGGTAGGAGCAGCCTCTGAGGTACAGCCCTAGGGCCCAAGCCCAGGTGAGTCCGTGCCGTCTGCAGCCATGCATACCTCACAGCCTCCATTCCTCCCTAGCAAAACTCCTTGGTGTTTCTGGGAAGGAGATCAAGAACCAAAAGTGACCTGAGCTTGAAGATGTACCAGGAGGAGATCCAGGTAGGGGCGAATGCCTTGGGGGCCCTTCTGGTGTAGGGCTCTGGAAGGTTCTATATCTTCCCAGGGACTCAGGACTGAGACTTCAGCCTTGACATTTTGATGTATTCCTGGGTGGCCACTTTCCCATCCAGCCCACTGCATGGCCATGCTGCCCCTTGAGGGCATCCAGTGACCCTGTGGTTCTTTCTAGAGATACATGAGGGGAGAGGCCAGGCAGGCCCCCTGAAGGACCTGCTGCCCACGCAGGGTGGTTGCTTCCCTCTTCCTGCCCCAGTTGCCTGATGGAAATAAGCTTTACTGAGCTCAGGGAAGTGGGCATTTTGACTTGGGGACTTTTGTTTAAAGGAAAAAAATCTCCCTTCCTTTCCTTCCACCATCTCCCAGTCTCACCATACCGGCAGCTGTTCAGTGTAAACATCGTGTGGTTGGCAGCATTGCCTTCCTAGCAGAACCAGAGGCCTGAGCCCTGCTTAGCTCAACTTCCTCTGGGGTTTCTGGATTTCCTATGCAGCAGCTTCCATTAACACAAAAAGTGGTGGTTGGAGGCCATTGAGCCTTGGAGTCACAGATCCTACACAAAGTGACAGAACAGTAAGCCTCACAGAGCTGCAGGGCAACTGCCCAGGAGCACTCAAGGCACCCAGAGGCCAGGCAACTCCCATCCTCCCCCAGCCTGCCAGCCCACCTCAGGCTTCAGTCTCCCCTCTGCTAATGAGGGAGCTCACTCTGGAGAGTTCTTTAAGCTCTAGGTCTGTGGCTCAGGTTCTGGTTTTTTAAACCATGAGGGAACTGTTTAACACCGGTCCTACCCGAGTACCCCAGGCCCTGGGAGTGGCTGGCTTTCTGGGTCACGCTGGGAGGTAAGCAACTGTGAGCTTATAAAAGGCTCCTGTGACTCCTCAGAGGGCAGCAGAAGCAGTGTCTGAATGAAGGTGACACTGCCACCCACAGCCTCTGAGTCTGGAGAGGCCTGAGCTCCTGCAGAGCCCCTGTGGGACATTGTCCCTATCCCCTGGGTGGTGGTGGGGTGTTTATCTTGGTGGATGGGATCCTGGCTGCCTCCCCTGACCTCACCCAGCAAAGGCTCTTCTGCTGTCCCTTGTGGGTCAGCTGCTGGGAGTGGGTTGGAAGATGAGCCACCTCTCAGCAGCACTCGCCTCTGTCCTAGGAGTGGTACGAGGAGCATGCCCGGGAACAGGAGATGCAGCAGCAGCAGCTTAGGGGCAACGTGCCTGGCCCCATCACCCAGCAGCCCCCTGGCAGTCGCCAGCGTTCCCAGACTGTCACCTAGCCGGGCCTCGTGGAGCCAGCTCTTCTATGCAATAACACCACAGTATTATGTACTACCACGTATGGAACCCGTGTGTATGCAGACACACTCATATATGCACATACTTACACAGACAGAAAAAGACTAGCCGGGGCTGGTTTGAACCGCCTTGCTCTGTCTTCCTGAGCTTCAGAAGTCGGCTTGGGCTAGAGGACCAGGCCTGACTGAGCTCTTCCTACTATGGAAATCTCTGGAAGCCCCCTTCTCCAGAAGCCCCTTAAATAGGCTGTGCCATCTCAGCAATGCCAGCTTTCCTGGGGACACCAGGTGGGACCTCCCTGCTGCTGCCTTAGGCACCATCCCTGCAGTGTCCCCAATAGTCCCCACACCCCGTCACAGGTGTCCGTGTCTGGTATTCAGGACAAAACCACTAGGAAGAAACCCCACCACCTGCAGGATGGCGGCATCTGTAGGTGATGGAAGTGCTAGGAAGTCCCCTGTGGGACCAGTGTCTGAGACCTGGTAAATGGGACCAGCAGGAGGCCCTGGGAATTTGACCCAGGGTACACAGTGTCCCTTCTGTGAGTCACTTCTTCAGCAGAGTTCATTTGAGCCTGTGCTGAAGGCAGTCCCCACCCTGTCCCCCTTCATGTGTGCTGCAGATACTGTGGCTGGGGAGGGAGCCACAGCCTAGGATCCCTCACTGCCCATCACTGCAGCCTGGCGCCACCACACCATGGGTAGCTACTCTTCAAGGACTCTGAGACACAATGAGGACTGGCTCTCAGAAGCTAGGTGGGTGGGGAGGAGGGTCAGGTAAGCATCCAGCCACCTCCACCTCCTGTGGCCACTTCATCCCACTGTGTGTCCATCAAGGGATGAGGTTCCGAGGCAGGCAGGCTTGGGGAGAGCTGAGAATGCGTCTCCCACCTCCTGACACCTCCAGCTAACCTGGCCTTCCATGCCTATTGCTTCTTGGGACTCAGAATGGGCAGGTATAGGTCCTTTCATGTTCTCGCAACTGCAGAAGGAGACAGAGCTAGGCCCAGCACCCTACTCCGCTGATTCTGGGGCCAAGCTGGAAAGCGGTGTTTTCACTCTAAATAAAGCACAGCCCTCTGGGGAAACCACTGCTTCCCACAAGCAATCAAGAGACTGGTAGCGTCCCTGTGTCCCCTTACCTCTGAAAGGCTCTTTGCCCCCAATGGAGCTCAGCCTGGACTCCGGAGAAGCAGCTTCATTTGTGTAGCTGGGTGCCTTAGTTTTGTGCATGGGCATTTTGGAAGCAAAAAGAGGGGAGGCCTCCACAGAGGGCATGGGGCCTGAGTATCCAGCCTGGTCCTAGGCCTTCCTCTACCCCCGGAATTGTAAGTAATCCTTAGCATGGGGGAGAAGGGCCCAGGTGTGGGGACTGGTCTTGGGCCTAATAGGAGGCACCAAAACCTCTGGGCTTAGCACATTCCAGCCAAGCGCCAGAGGGAGATAGGGCTGGTAGGCCAAACTAACCAGTCATGTAGACTGGGGACACCTATCCCCACAGGTCACCTTGAGCACACCAAGCTGACTCTCAAACTTGCTAAGCAGGGGACAGATGGATGTCACCCAGGCTGTGAGCTGAAAGCCCTGGGACCCTGTCTAACCCAATGCCCTTCCCTCAGTTCAGCTGAGTGGGGACTGGGGGCTCAGTCACAGCCTAGCAGGGATAGCTATGGAACCATGCTCTTCCCCGTGAGGCAAAGGCGCAATGTGGGGACAGAGTCCAGCCCCTCCTCCTTACGCCCCCTCCCCCACCCCAGCCTTACTCCACACCATGCAGACAATCATTTTGTATGGCTCAGGAGCCATGTCAGAAGGTTTTATACAATGATCTGCTACCTAGAAACCCACTGTACCCAGATCTCTGGTGTGTCAATAAACAAGCCTCTGCTTTGTAGATGCTGCTGCCTTTAACTTCCAGCTTGGGGGCAGGGGCTCTACTGACCCCACCCAGCCTTCCGGTCATCTGCCCAGGCAAAGAGTGGAGGAGACCTGTGGCCCTCTTTTGGCACACTTAAAATAGTTTGTCTTCTATTTATTTCTTTTTTGGTGGGGGTGGGGGATCAAAAATAAACAATCAAGTTTCTTAGTTTCAGCTGAAAGCCATCAGGGAGTGAGTGGCATTTTTAAAAGACTAGTCACACCACTTGCAAGAAGCCCCTGTGGAGGGGCTCTCCCCCTGGCTCCCCTTGAGGTAGGCACAGGACCCAGGCTGGCTCCTGTTTTGTGGGTTGGGGAGCCAGAGTTCTGAACAGAAAGTTCTAGAAGAACCTGGATCCACAGCCCAATGTGACTGCCACTCATCAGGTAGGGTAGGATCCAGGTGGTTTTGAGCCACCTAGTTCAGTACCAAGTACAACTGGTAACTTGACCTGTTTCTTCTGACTATAACACTACATGGGAGGCTCTGTTCAGCCAGCACTGGTGCAGGACTCAGCTGAGGCTGCTGGACAATGGGAGAGCTTAAGAGGGAGGCGCAGGGCTGCCCTCCCCAGGGCCTCTGCAGTCACTCAAATGGGGAATGGAGTGGTCCCCAGCAAAGCCAGCTTCAAATCTCCACACTCAGGGTGCTGGCAGTCAAGACCTTCTGATAACACCACCTTCCCTGGAGCTCCATGGGAACTACAGAGGCCCCCCACGTCCACTTCTATCAGGAGGCTAGGGGAATCACCCCTAAACCATCAGGCCAAGCAGCTTCAGTCAGACCCTCTTCAAGTGAATCACCCTAAATTCTGTGAGCAGGACCACAACAAGGAAACTGGCGTAGAAGAGGAGCAGGCAGAAGCCATACGCCTTGCTGAGCTGGAAACACTGAAGTGGGACAGAGACCAGGGAGAAGACCAGGCTGAGCCCCAGGGCACTGGCCAGCACCCACACCAGCAGTCCATCTGGTTCCAGCTGTGGGGAGAACAGGAGAGATTGCTCAGCACCCACGGCTATGGGGTCTGCAATGTAGAACAGCAAGGCTCTGTTTTACAGTAACTTCTAAACTCCAGAGTATCTTATCTACCAGCTTCCTTCCCCTTGTGCCTGCTTGGGCTCTTCCTGGCCTCCTGCTGGCGTGACAGGCATGCGTTCCCACGCCATACTTTTGCAGTGCTGGGGATTCAAACCCAGGGCTTCATGCATGCTAGGCAAACATCCTGCCAACTGAACTGCATCCTCCATCACCCAACACCTCTTGGGCACAGCATGCTTTTTATAGCCTAGTCTGGCTTTGACCTTGAGGAAATCCTCCTGCCTCAGTCTCCTGCATATTGGGATTATAAGTGTGCACCACCATATCTGGTTCTGGCTGCATTTTATAAACTGACTTTTGTGTGGCTGAGAACATGTTCCTTTATCAAGATACTGGACAAGCAGAATGCAGGGAGAAAGCGTGGGGTGGGGGTGAGCGGACCTAGGGTGGGTACGGAAGTGTTCAATAGACACATCTTCCAACCCTCCTGTTTGAATGGAGAGCCAAAGAAGTGGCGGCTGTGTGAATGTGTAGTGTTTAGTTAGCCCTTCTTTACCGGTGTTGTCGCCTATGTGACAGTAGTGCAGGTGGCCCCAGGAACAGTCTTCCTGTAGAATGTCACTGAGGCAACCTGCCTAAGGTGGTCCACACTCCTGTATTGGTTACCTCATCCTGCTTTCTGGAGTTTTCCAGCCTTTGAGGGGGTATCTTAGGCAGAATCCTTGTATAACATACGTCGGCCCCAAAGAATCTTGTTTAAAATGCAGACTCTGGTCTGAGGCTGCGCTCAGCTGTTGCACACAGGAAGCCCTGCACCGCGTGAATGGCCTGGTGGCTCACACACGTCTCTAGCTCAGCACGCAGGAGGTGGAGGAAGGAAGAGTAATATTTCAGGCCTTAGCTACATGGGGAGTTCAAGGCCAGTTTGGGCTACACAAGTGAGCACCTGTATCAAAAGGACGGAGGGTGGCTAGGAGGATGGCTCAGTGGGTAAAAACGCTTGCTGCATAAACATGAGGTCCTGGGTTTGGATGCCCCTCCCATGACTACTATAACCCCTAGCACTGGAGGAGGGCAGGCAGGAAGATTGCTGGGGCTGACTGGCCACCATTCTACCCCAAATCATTGAGCTCTGAGTTCAGTGAGCACCCTGTATGGAGAGACGAAGGAACAGTCAGGAGGTCACTCAATGTCTACCTTCAGCTTCTGTGTATGCATAAGTATGTATAACTGTCCACACACATGCATACATACAGCAGAGCTAGGGGTGCAGGGGTAGTGTAATACATGCTTAGCATGTGTGCATCATAGACTTTCCCCAAAACACATGTCATGTCTCTGATGCCTCAGTCAAGTCTTGGCGCTCACGAGAAGGCCAGCCTGTGTTTAAGAGTCTTCCTTAGAGCTGGGCAGTGGTGGCCCACGCCTTTAATCCCAGCACTCAGGAAGCAGAGGCAGGTGAATTTCTGTGAGTCCAAGGCCAGCCTGGTCTACAGAGCGAGTTCCATGACAGCCAGGGCTACATAGAGAAACCCTGTCTCAAAAAACCAAAATGACAACAAGAGCCCTCCCTTAATATGATGGGCCCCACCTTCTGGAGCATCTGCCTTCTCCCAGCTTCTCCAAGTGGGCAGTATTGGGATTTGACTTCCAGCTCCAGCCCTCACCCTATGCATGCTTACCCAGGAGGCTGGGGTATGTCATCACCCCAATGCACTGGCAAAGCGGAACAGGACCAAAGCCGCAGGCCGCCTGCCCATTCCATGCAAGCTCTATCTTAGTTACTCTGTACTTAGTTACTCCAACCTCCAAGCAAAATATTTTCAGGATATTCTGCAGTCATGCTCACCTTCACCTCTGCAGCATGGTTCCGGACGATATGCAGCACGCAGCCCAGTCCTACACCCACCAGGATGTCTGCAGCCAGTTCAGGAAGTCGTGCTGGAGTCTGCAGCCCACCCTCACGGCAGCTCCATCCCAGCCCTGGGTGCAGAGGGCCCCTCAGCACACGGCCTTCTTTATTGTCTATACCCAGGGTCCCCCACTTGGAGCACCTGATGCTAATGCCACTGATAAAGTGGATGTCAAGAGCCAATTTTGCACTCATCTTAAGAATGATGACAAGGGGGTGTCAGGAATGCCTGGTGCCTGAGAACTCAAGCAGATGGGGAAACTGAGGCTAAATGGCCACACCCCCGAGCCTTACAGTAAGAAGCTGAGGTGGATCACTCCAGGTTGGCTCCTGTCTGCTAACCTGAGGGTGAGGTTTTCACAAGAGTCCTACAAGACCAGACTCTCAATTCTCCAACCACAAATGCAAAGGTGAAGCCGTAGGTCCCTGGCCAGTCCCATGGTGTTGCTCAGAGCCCACCTGTGACTCTCAGTGCTGGGACACCACACCGAGGCTCAGAGAAGTCCCAACAAGGATACTGAAAATGATGCCACCAAAACAGGCAGAGAACGCCATCCGAGGGTAGCCCTGGCGGGCCAGTGTGAAATCCGAGAACGCATCTGCAGAGAGAGAATTGGCTATGAGGGCAGGCTCCTGTTTACCTGGTCAGTCAACAAACACTGAGACAGGCCCTCTGGGGGACCAAGCACCCTCTAATTCACCCTCCACTCTAATTCCATTTACCCCTCTCTTTCTCACTGGGCGCAACCCTAGGGGTATGGTACTATACCCCACTAGCTCTCACGGCACCTTTGCTTTCTTTTGTAAGACGCTCAAAGGCCTTTGCTAAAGGACAGCTGGGTTCTGGACTCCCAGCTCCATGCTAGAATGTTCCTGTTCAGTAGGCAGCCAGGTCAACCATAACCAGGCTGCTGTGGCTAAACAAGTGGTACAGGTATGTATGCGGGGTAGCTGTGCGTCACACCCCCACACATACACGTAAGCATGGTTAGCTGTAATCGATTTCACACACACACACACACACACACACACACACAGTGATAAGTCACTTAAAAATGACACTGGGCACCCCATTGGTGCAGAGGATATACACCCTGGATGTCCTCTTGAGATACGACTATGGCTAGGGAAGAAAAGAGCCACCCCAACGCCCCAAGTCACCTCCAATGCTGTTCCCCCAGGCCAGGAGGGTGAGACCTAGTACAGTGTTGCTCAGACGGAAGACCACACCCAGGGACCGCAAGATGTTCACCACCTCAGTGGCAGCTGCGTTGATCCACAAGGCACTGGTCAGGAAGCCCAGGAAAGCAAAGAGCTGTGGAGGAGATGGGCATCCTGATGGGACCCCAGCCAGCACCCAGGACACAGCCTCAGGTTATCCATAAGCTGGGTCACAGGTACCTACAACCCAGGCTGCGGTGTGAGCCAGTGGCACAGTCTCAAGGCTTACGAGCTCACAGTGAGTTCATCAGTATGTGTTATACAGTAAGTGATCAAGGAAAGGTTAGAACTCAGTGCTATTTGGTATGGTGGTGGGGATCCTTTATTTATTTTATTATTATTATTATTATTTTTGGTTTTTCGAGACAGGGTTTCTCTGTAGCTTTGGAGCCTGTCCTGGAACTAGCTCTTGTAGACCAGGCTGGT
>JAQHUG010000089.1:1606557-1624622 GCA_028555095.1 Dicrostonyx torquatus | reverse complement strand
TGTCATTGTGTCTTGTTGACTGTGTCCTTTGCTTTACAGAAGGTTTTCAGTTTCAGGAGATCCCATTTATTAATTGTTTCTCTCAGTGTCTGTGCTGCTGGGTTTCTATTTAGGAAGTGGTTCCCTGTGCCAATGTGTTCAAATGTACTTCCCTTATTTAGGTTTTAAGGCAGTGTGTCACTTTGTAGCTCAGGCTGTTCTGGAGCATAGCACGTAGCCCAGGCCAGCCATCCTCCCTCCTCAGTCTCCCGAGTAGACTGGCTTACATGCCTGGGTCAGGCCCAGCTTAGGTGTCATCTTCATTTGTCTTCTCTTTTTATTTCTTATTCTGGTTTTCTGAGGCAGGGTCTTATGTAGCCCAGGCTGGCCCCAAGCTCACTATGTAGCAGAGGTTTCCTTGAGCCTCCACCGCCCTAGGGCTGGGATTAAGATAGGTGTGTGGCACTCTGCCCACACTCATTTGCTGTAACAAATGACTGAAGGGATGAGAGTGGCCCCCTGAGGACTACTTGTTCCTCACTTGAGACTCTAGTCTTATGGGATGGGGTGTGGGATCCCCCTTCGATGTCCTCTGTAGAACACTCGCTCAAACCTGGACTCCTGGCACTCGAGAGGCTGAGGCAGCAAAATCACCAAGAGTTTGAAGTCAGCTTGGGCTACAGTGTGACACTGCAGATGCCCCCCAAATAAACAAAACCCTAATGCTAAAGTACTCTCCTATGTGGGTCCTGCCATTTGTTGGCTCTATTTAGCCTCCTCATGTAAATAAAAACTCAGGCCAGCATCCTTGGGGGCACAGGGGACTAAACTCTGACTTCAGGCTGGCGGGCTTGTCTTTTAGCTTCTCTGGGTCTTGCATACCTGTCGCCCAGGAGGAGGATGGCAAGAGCTGACTGGGACTCAACTGTCGAGATTCTCCCACCAGCTGCCAGGATGTAGCTGTTTGAAAGTCAGGTTTCACAGGCTCCGCTTGCCTGTTCCGAGTTCTGTTGTTTGGTCTGAGGCCCTGGCTCGCCTGGAGCTCACCATAGACCAGGCTCACCTTGAACTTGTTGGCAAACTTCCTGCTTCTGGCTTCTGAGTACTGGGTTATAGGCAAGTGCCACAATGCCCGGCTAGTTATGCATTGGTTTTAACAATGCATGTTAAATAGAAGAGGGCATGTTTATGAAGACACATGAGGGTTGTGGGGGGCCGTGAGGTGAGAGGTTTCCTAGGCAGCAGTGGCTGCCTTGGGACTCCAGACAGAGCAGGGTGGGCTGGGTTCTTTACAGGATCTGTGGCTGCAGCAGTGTCAGGTAAAACCACCAACTCTGCTCTTGAGCTGAGCGAAGGGCTGGAATGAAATACTGACTTTTGGGGGGAGACTCCACCCTCTGACAAGGGAGGCACCTAGGAGTGGCATTCTGGGCTCCCTCTGGTCCCCAAGGCTGAGCTGGGTACAAAATCCTGAGTCTTCCCCCAAACCAAGTACTTTTCCAAGGAATCCAAGAGGGGTGTTCACTAAAGCAAGTTAGGCTTGTAAGGAAAGCTCAAACATTGACTTCTGAGCCAGGACAGGATGGGGCTGCCATGTGGAGTCTGCAGCCCACCTTGTCTCTCACAGGTCACCCTGGAGACCACCATCGGCAACAAGAACCCAGCCCTGTGGAAGTACGTGCAGCCCCAGGGCTGTGTACTGGAGTGGATTCGAAACATTGTGGCCAATCGCCTGGCTCTGGATGGGGCCACCTGGGCAGAAGTCTTCAAGCGGTTCAACAGTGGCACGTGCGTGTGTTCCTGGCCTGCTCGGGGACCATCGGGGACCATCGGGGCTCTGGGGCCTTCTGCCCAGCCCCTTCTTGCAAATGCTTACTGGAGCAACTAAAGCCCTTTCTTTGTTTTCTATTTGGGTAAACTGAGGCTCAAGAATGAAAGTTTTCTTTTATCCTCTCCTGTAAGCGTTTCAGACTTAATGTTGTTCCTTCCTTGTGCCTAGCAGGTATAATAACCAGTGGATGATTGTAGACTACAAGGCATTCATCCCCGATGGGCCCAGCCCCGGAAACCGGGTGCTTACTATCCTAGAACAGATTCCGTGAGTCCTTGGGGCAGAGGGAGGAAGGGTCTCTGATGGGTGCAGGCGGGAGATTCAGGACACAGCACAGCTCCTGCTCAGGGCCTTAAGAGCCCTCACACTGGCTGTGCCCTCACTTGCTTTGTCCTTCTTTCTGGGTCTCAGGGGCATGGTGGTGGTGGCCGACAAGACTGCAGAGCTCTACAAGACGACCTACTGGGCTAGCTACAACATCCCGTATGTCCTTCCTTTTTCCACCCCACCCCCATCTGTTCTCCATGACGCAGGCTCCTTCCCCAGGTGACATTTTCAACATGCAGAGCAACGAGAACTGCCCCAGCCCCTCTCCCGCTGTCAAAGTTGTATCTCATATGTGACCTCCAGTTCTGGTACCGCTGCAGGGTGACTTTGGATGGACACACCTTGGGACTGGATATTGCCACGCATTCAGCTGAACCCACCCCCGTCTCCTGAAAGATGGAGATGCCCATGCAGTACACAGGGAAGCTGAAGCATAGCTGGGGCAGCCTGAGTCCCAATCAATCCAGTCTTAGCTGGGTTCCTCTGAGCTGCCTTACAGCCTGTGCTTTCTCAGGGTGTAAGGACCTGCCATTGGGTCCTTGTGACCATGCCACCATGTGGAAACTGAGGCAGGGATCTTGGTTCATCCATAGCTCCTTGGTCAGAGAATTCTGAAATAGACCCCAGAGCCTAGGTTTATCCCCTCCAGTACAAGAGGGCTTTGCTGCAACCTGATGTGGCCCTGAGAGCAGCTGCACTGTGATAGTCAGTCGTGGCCAGTGGGAGTTGTGGGTGACCACCCTTTTCCCAGCAGGTTCTTTGAGACTGTGTTCAACGCTAGTGGGCTGCAGGCCTTGGTGGCCCAGTATGGAGACTGGTTCTCCTACACTAAGAACCCTCGAGCCCAGATCTTCCGGAGGGACCAGTCATTGGTGAAGGACATGGACTCCATGGTCCGGCTCATGAGGTAGGTCAGCATACTCCTGGCTTGGTGCGGAGCGTCAGGTGTGTGTCTGTGACAGCACTGTTGAACCTTGCTGCCAGCCTTAGTCTGCAGGTGGCAGCCCGGCTCCACACCATCCTTGGGGAATCTGCATCCCTTTCATCTGCACACAGGTACAATGACTTCCTTCATGACCCTCTGTCACTGTGTGAAGCCTGCACCCCGAAGCCCAATGCGGAGAACGCCATCTCTGCCCGCTCTGATCTCAACCCTGCCAATGGCTCCTACCCGTTTCAGGCCCTGCGCCAACGTGCCCATGGTGGCATCGATGTAAAGGTTCGCTGCCTAAGCCAGCTGCCACATGGCCTGGGGAAGGGTGGTGGGGTGGATGTAGGATCGGGTCAGTCCTGGTTAAGGGATATCTGCTTTGGGGTCAGCCTTAGAATGGTGCTCTGAGAGTTGGGCCCCCAGATTGAGCCCCATAAACTCAGTGGCCTGCTCTCTGATCTCCAGGTGACCAGCTTTTCCCTGGCCAAGTACATGAGCATGATGGCAGCCAGTGGCCCCACGTGGGACCAGTTACCCCCTTTCCAGTGGAGTAGATCGCCATTCCACAATGTGCTGCACATGGGCCAGCCCGATCTCTGGACATTCTCACCCATCCAGGTCCCATGGGACTAAGGATCTGCCTCCACCCAGTTGCCTTCATTCTGTGTGGCCAGTAGGGTCACACACCTGCCGCCCACCCTTTGGGGCTCTGGTCTGGATGGTCTCCTTTGCAGGGACACAAACCCAGTGGGCTCAGAGCTGATTCTCTTACCCCGAGCCTTCCGCCCCTCACCGCTCTTGCTCTGTGCCTGTCACCAGTGGGCTAGGGCTTATGCTTGGCTGTGGGCCTGGTGGGATCCTGGGTGTCACTCTTCCACTGCTGGTCCCTCAGTGTATGTGTGGGACTCTGATAGGGCTCATTATTGCTGTCACTACTAGCCCACGGGCCCATGACCTCAGGGAACAGTCCGTGTCCCCTCTGGGCAGCTTTCCTGAGGATAGAAGCTTGAAAACAAAAACCAAAGTTTCTGGCTGCTTGTAGCTGGAGGGTCTTGTGTTCTTTCTGCAGGAGGGGTACACCATCACCCTGTTCTCCTGCCCCGCCCCCAGCCCAAGCTTGCCCCTGGCCTCCTGGTAGGTATCCCTGGCTCTGTTCCATGGGGAGCCAAGCATGGGTTGTACTCCCATTAAATAGGAGGGACCATGGCCACGCTGTGTCTTGCGAGGCAACAGTGAAGGTCAGGGCCCTCTACCACGCCCTGTCCATTGTTCTCGTCATCCATCTGTCCTTTCACTCCTGTGCCAATCCACTTACCACTCCGTCTGCATAGCCAGCCACCTGCCTCATCCGTCCACTCACCCGTTCGCTTTCCCATCCATGTTACCATCTATGTGCTCATCCATCCGTCCAGCTGCCCGCCCTCCCAGCACCCATCCTCACCTACTCACCCAGACACAACCTCACACCCTTTCCTTTTGGTTCTGAGACAACCTTTGCTTTGTAGTTCAGGCTGGTCTTGACTTTGTGACCACTGTGCCTTCCCCTTGTGTGCTGGATTTACATGTATGTGCCACCATGCCTGCTGTCTGCTTTTCCTCTGTCATCCACCAGTCTGCCTCGGTTCACTTGCCTATTCCCCCTGTGTCCATTTATCCCTGTAAGTCCCTCTGTCCATCAACCCTTTCTTAGTACCCATCTCACGTGCTATATTCTGGGTCCTACTCTGGCCTGCCGTGCTGACCACCAAGATCCTAAGTCCTGTTGTGAGGTCCAGAGACCCACAAGAAACCAAGTCCTCTCTGTTTGGTCTCAGAGAGAACTCACAACCTGTGAACTCAAGGTCTGGGCTCTAGTCCTGTTCCTGCCTAATCTGTTGGTGGGGCCCTGGGAGATGTGAGCTGCACTCCCTGGAATACAGGGTCCACCCTTACTCATAGTAGATCCGCATTGAACCCTCAGAACTTGGACTTTGTTAGGGAATGTCCCTTTGTGATGTGCACAAAAGCTAACTGCACTGATGTAGACCAGTGTCCTAGAGCCCTGCCATGCTGGGGTGAGCAATGGAGTGAAAGACCTTCTCTGCCAGTGCCCTGGGGTCCTGAACGGTGTCGGTGGCTCCACCCCAGCCAGCCCAGTGCCTGTCATGTATTTTGATTTTTGTTGAAAGGGGAGGGTATATATTTATTTATTTTACACAAAGGTCAAATTCGTTTCACCTTTCCTGCCCTGCAGACAAGAGTACAGGGTTGGTTTTCTTGCACATGGGTGGGGCTGCTGGTATTTTACGGATGTCCTTGTCCTGTTAGTAAAGACTTCATGTTAGAATGTCTGTGCATGTCCCACCACTTTGCCCCTACCCTAGGTCTCTGTGGCTTAGCTGTGGTCCCATTTCCAGATTTATGAATATGTGGGTCCCACTCTTACACCATTCCACTGGGAGACCCAAGTGACTAGTATGTGGGTGGGAGTGCAATGCTCCTCTGGGAGCCAGGGCAGGTGTAGCAGGGTGCAGGCCAATGCACTCGGGAGGCCGGCCAAAGTAGGAGGCTTACACTGCACATAGCCCGCATCTCAAGAACAAACAAAATTCTGAATTCTTTGCTTTATAAATATATATATATAATTTATTTACAATGAAAAAGTGCACATTATAAACACGGGTAAAGGAGGGTGGAGCCACTCTGCCCACACTACTTAGGGTGCGGGTCACTTAGGCAGCCCATTCAGACCTAGCTGTGCTTTCAGTGCCTGCAGCTGTGCCAGGCTGATGTTGCTGCCACCACACACAACCACCACCAGTGAAGCCAGCGGCCTTGGCAGCCGGCCCTCATCCTGCAGCCTGCACACCACACCGCTGTACACTGCAGCCAGAGCCGCGCCACACGCGGGTTCCACTAGGATCTTCTCATCATCTGTGGGAAAGGGGGCTGGTTAGCTCTCGGCACTGTCAGTCTTGGACTAAACCTCTCACTGTGGCTGGGACTGTTTAGGCTGAATCCAGCCTCAGTTTCTTCAGCCTGTGCTGAGTTCTCAGGCACCTGAGGGAAGTCACAGGTGCCTAGGTGTGGGGCAGTAAGATGTGGTTATTAGTAGCTGGCAGTGTGTCATTCTTGGAGCTCACTCTGTAGGTAGACCAGGCTGGCTTTGAACTCACAGAGATCTGCCTCCCGAGTGCTGGTATTAAAGGCATGCACTACCACCAGGTTCTTTTTGACGATCTTGTTCCAGGCTAAACCAAGAAAGTTCCATTATAGACCACTTCCAAATCCAACTAATTTCAATGCTTTCCCTTTTGACTCTGGCTACCAGGAAGCTCAAAATGGACATTTGAAAGGCTAGTTGTCTTCCGTGCTGTCATGGTTAACAGCCTCACTTTTTTTATTATTAAAATGTTTTTCATTTATTTTACATACTGACCATAGTTTCCCCTCCCTCCTCTCTCCCTGCTCCCTTCCCTCCACTTCCCTCTAACTGCCCACCCCCATCCATTCCCTCCCATGGGAGTCAACAAAGCATGGCACACCAAGCTGAAGCAGGACCAAGCTCCTCCCCCTGCACCAAGGCAGGGCAAGGCAACCCAGCATGGGGAATAAGTACCCAAAAGCCAACTGCAGCTCCAGGGACAGGTCCTGATCCCACTGCTAGGACCAGGCTGCACAACTGTCGCCCCCATGCAGGCTCCCTAGCTATTGGTCCAGAGTCAGTGAACTCCCAGGAGTCAGCTATCTGTGGGATCATGACTTGTACAGTCCTTCCTTTCTCTCCAACAGGATCCTAGAGCTCAGCCCAGTGCTTGGCTCCCAGGAATCCACAAGGATGACTCCAGCTAAGACTCCTAGCAATAGTGGAGAGGGTGCCTGAACTGGCCATCTGATGCCATCAGATTGGTGACTACCCTAATTGTCACCGGAGAGCATTCGTCCAGGAACTGGCGGGAGCAGATGCAGGCTCACTAATGAGCGCCTTCAGTGTTTCTTTTTACCACCGACTTGCTTTAGCTTCCATTCATGAGGTGTTCTAGGCCGAGGAGGGAAAAATGAAGGGCACAAGGTCCCTCGGTACATACCCACAAACTTCTCAATGGCAGCCACAGCCTCCCGGTCCGAGATGACCTCAGAGAAAATGGGGTGTTCATAAAACAGCTTCAGGGTTTGCACCCCCACAGTGTTCACACCCAAGGCCTTGGCAACACTGGGAGATGGGAGTGGGAGACAAGGCAGAAGGATGCATGTAAGAGGCAGGAACTACAGGTGAGGGGTGGGATTGGGCAACCCCTGCCCAACTCTGGGAGCCTGTGCAGTGGTCTCCACCATCAGACTGGCCTGACTCTGATGTGCCCTGTCCCCAGCCTGTAGCCTCTACCTACTTTGTTCAATTGCTTCCTGCCCCAACCTGCCAAGCTCAAGGTGAAGGCCTCCTCTTCCAGGGAGCCTTCCAGAGGCTCTCCCCAGTCCCTGGGTTTACTTGAGGTTCTCAAATAGGCCCCTTCCCATCCTAACATAGGGAGAGCTAGTCCTTACTAAAGGATTAGGTGCCACACACTTCCCAAACTCAGTTTTTTAAAAGTATTTATTTACTGTGTACACAGTGTTCTGCCTGCGTGTTTGTCTGCACACCAGAAGAGGGCCCCAGGTCTCATTACAGATGGTTGTGAGCCACCATGTGGTTCCTGGGAATTGAACTCAGGACCTCTAGAAGAGCAGCCAGTGCTCTTAACCTCTCTGCCATCTTTCTAGTCCCCAAACACAGTTTTATAGAAGGGGAATCAGTAGATGCCCCAATGCCCCAAGGTCACATTAAGGCCAAAATGGCTGCTTGAGTGCCAGCTACTGCCCCCATATTCCATGGCAGGAAAGAATAGTGTATCAGGATGTCAGTCCTAAGAGTGACGTCATTCCCAGAAATCTGGAAAACTCCCTTACCTGATTTGGCCTTCCCTCCCTCTGACAGAAGGTGTCCAATCCCTAGAAGTCTCTTCTACTGCCCTTGAGGATGTTTGGTGCAAACCTTGTGCAGCCTCCCTTGCAGCTAGGTGTGTGGATGACCAAATTCTGAGAGCGCTGTGTGCCAAGCAGCTTAAATAAGGCAGACCAGGTTTAACTCATTCACGATGATTTTAACTCTAATGATGGGTTTGCTGAGGCGTGACCCTACTGTCAGTCAAGGAGCAGCCCCACTTTGTCTTTAAAGTTTAGGTGCATCTGCCAGGCAGTGGTGCATGCCTTTAATCCCAGCACTCGGGAGACAGAAGTGGGTGGATCTTTGTGAGTTTGAGGTCAGCCTGGTCTACAAGAGCTAGTTCCAGGACAGGCTCCAAAGCTACAGAGAAACCCTGTCTTGAAAAACCAAAACAAAATAAAAAATTTAGGTGCATCCTTCTGCCCTCATTTCCTGTTTTCAGACGGAGTGTGGGTGTGGTGGCTGGCACAAAAGCAGCCGCTTTGACCCTAGGTCAGTGCACTCAGTGTGGTAGTACAGCAGACTCAAGGAGCTTGGCCCACAGCTTCAAGGAGCTGTCCCAGTAGGCTTTCTCTTTTTCTTCTTTTTAAGTAGGGAGAAACAAAGTTCAATTTTCTTTAAGCTTCAAATCTGGGGTTTGGTTATAAATTCTTGTGGGCAGGCGAGAGGGTGTTTTTTTCCCACCGTGTCCAGGATCAGCCAGGGTCTTGCACATTTTGGAGGCCAGATAAGTGGCCAGCAAAGTAGTGAGGCATGAGGATCTCAAGAAGTGATCGGCATGACCCACCATCACTCACATAAAGACTCGTGTTCAAGGCCCAGATGTACCACACATGTGCCTGGGTAACTCAGACAAATGACCAAAACCTCATTTTCATTGCATCCACAACAGGGAGGGAGGTGCATGGACTCACCTGGTGATCTTGGGCAGGGTGACCAGCTTTCCTTCCTTAGTGGCAGCATGGAAGCTGTGGGCACCGAAGGTCTCCATGGCAATGACGGGCACATCCTCCCAGCCCACCTCTCGCAGCCCCTGGACTACTCCACACAGCAGGCCCCCGCCGCCAACCGAGAGCACAATGGCCCCAGGTTTGGCACTCAGTGTCTCCTTCAGTTCCTTGACGATGGAAGTGTGGCCTTCCCTGGGCAGGGGAAGGGTGGCAGGTCAGGGCTGGGCTTCCTGAGACACAATGGGTGGTTGAAGATGCCAGATGAGGTTCGTATTTCCGTCTCAGGCAATGGTGGCCCTCGGAACTGGTCCCTGCCCTCTCCCCACCCAGCCATAGCCTCACTGAACTCTGTGTAGGTGACACCCCCCCCAAGAGAGAAGAGGGCTGTGGGAGTAGGTGGATTAAACCCCCACTTCCTACCCATCAGTGGGTACATTCTCTGGATGCTATTTCCCCAAAGACTCTCAGGGTCCCCAGGGCCCGAGGTTCAGTTGCCCATGGCAGATGCTAGCACTTGAGAGCTACCTTCATCAATGCATCCCTACCTCATTTGTTCCTAGTCACCGCCAGATGAGCTGATCTCCCCAAATCTCTGTCTGGGGACACCCCCATTGCTGATGTGTGCATTTGAATGTTTGTGTGTGCTTTCCTGTATCCATTGGGTGTGCAACATGGAGAGCCAGCGGGTATTACGCATTATGGCACATAGGTGCAAGTAAGGAGTGGGGTGGCCCCATCTTACCAGATGAGAGGGTCATCGAAGGGATGGATGTACACCCAGCCTGGGTTGTTCTTTTCTAGAGCCTTGGCCAGTTGGATGGCCTCATCCAGCATCTGCGGGAAGAGAACGCAGTGATGGGGGCTCTGTCCAGCCATCAGGAGCCCTCTCAGCCCTGCCCCCTGGCTGTCTGCACTCACCTCTCCCACGACTTCAACTGTGGCACCTTCATTCTTGAGCCGCTCAATGGTGAGGCTGGGTGTGGTGCTAGGTACAATGATAGTGGCCGGGATGCCCAGCCTTCTGGCAGCATAGGCCGTCGCCATGCCTGCGTTGCCTGCTGTCAGGGTAGTGATTGAGGGGTGTGTCAGTAAGGAGGGTCTGGGACCCCAGGTGGGACTGGTCATCCCTTTCCTGTCAGGCTCTGGACTCCCCTCTCCTCCCAGGTGACCTCTGCCTCATTCTGGAACCCCAAATATGGACTTCTTTGAGTGGGCTTATTGCTGCAGAGACCAGGGCCCAGAGAGGTGATGCACCTGGCCTCAGGACACACTGTCCAGGATAGAAAGGGAGAGAAAGCCTCCTGACCACTTACCTGAAGAGCAGACAAAATGTCTATAGCCTTGTTTTGCCCTCTGTGGAGACAAGAGGAGGGGTCAGGCTGCCTCTTTATCCCTACCTAGGCTCGTCCCTCCCACTGGAGCATCTTCCATCCACACTGACCTCACCTTCTTCCTCTCGGTGTCTGAACCACCTTCCCTTGGGCCTGTCTTCCCCAAGGAGACTGGCTGAGGAAAGGAGTAGGTGTCTTGAGGGATTTTCATGGGCTGGCACTCCATAGCCAGAGGGAATCTTGATATGTGTAGCCTACTCTAAAATTATTGTCTTTTTAGAAAGATTGCATTTTTATTTAAAATTTATTTTATTTATGTGTATGTGTGCATGCATTACGTGCAGAGGGCAGAAGAGAGCATCAGATGCCCTGAAGCTGGAGTTACAGGTGAGCATGGGTCTTCTGGAAGAGTCCCAAGTGTTCCTAACTGCTTAGCTAACTCTCCCGCCCAATATTTATTTATTTCTATTTTGTGCACGTGAGTGTAGTTGCTCTTGGAGACCAGAGAGGGTGTCAAATCCCATGGATTTGTGAGCAGCCGTGTGGATACTGGGAACTGAACTTAGGTTCTCTGCAAGAGCAACCAGTGCTCTTAACTGCTGAGCCATCTGAACTCCAGCCCTTAAGATTATTATCATTATTATTATTATTTTGTTTTTATTATTAGAGACAGGGTCTTGTTATGCAGTCTAGGATTCTACTCACTTTCCACCCTCTTGCCTCAATTTCCTGGGTGCTAAAGTCTTGGGTGTACATCTGCACACCGGGCTCTAGAACTGTCAGGTAAGAGGAAGTGCCCTTTCTGCCAGGATGCCACCCTGCCCTGTACCGTCTTGCAGAGGTGTCCAATGCCTCGAATCTTGAAGGAGCCTGAGGGTTGGGAACTGTCCATCTTTAGGTACACACTGGTGCCAGCCACTTTGGACAGGGCCATGCTGTCACGCAGCGGGGTCTTCACGTGGAGGGGCTCCTGGACTGCCATGGCTGGGAGGCAGGAAGGAGATACAAAAGATCAAGACAGTTGCTCTCCTGATCTCTATGACCCCACCTTCATACCCACAATGAGAAGGGAAGGGCACAGAATAAAATCTCAGCTGGGCCACCTACTGGAGGCCCCCTCTCTCCCCAGAGTTGGAAGGTCATGAGTTCAGAAACTTCCCTAGACTGTAAGGGAAGGGTCTTGCATAAATATCCTTAGGTTGCAAACTTAGGCAAGTCCAGGGGAAGGGTCTTGCACAAACATCCTTAGGCTACAGTCATGGGCAAGTCCAGGGGAAGGGTCTTGCACAAGGTGGTTCCAGAATGAGTCACAAGATGGGGGTGTGGATAAAGCAAGGCTGTGGGCAGCCAAGGGCTGTTTCTGCAAAGTCACCAGGAACCAACCCCAGTCTATTTGCTTCCATGATCTCAGAGCATGTCAACAAACACGAAAGAAATGGGCCAAGCGGGGTCCCTATGGAGAGTGGCCCTCAGGTCCACAGCACCCCTCCATGCTCAGTATTTTTGCCCTATTGTATATTACTTACTTAAACACACTCTCTGTGTGTGTGTGTGTGTGTACTTGCATGCATGCACATGTGTGTGCAGAGGCCAATATCCAGTATCTTCCTCAGTTGCTCTCCAGCATGGTTTTTGAGGCAGGGTCTCTCACTGAGCCTGAAGCTCACTGATTCAGTTAGACTGGCTGGCCACTAAGCCCCAGAGATCCTTCTGTCTCTTGTTCTCTAGTGCTGGGATTGTAGGTGTTTTTTTGCTGTTGTTGGCATTTTTAATGTGAGTTCTGGGGATATGGACACAAGACCTAATAGGAAGGACTTTCCCAGGAAGCCCTTTTACAGACTGAGCCATCTCCCATGCTAAAACCCAAACAAACAGACAGTATGTTCTTACTATTTAGCCTAGGTTAGCTTTGAACTTTTGACTCTCATCCTAGGCAGATGGTGAATCTTGGGAGCATCTTATGTATATGAGCGCTCAGTTTCCCTTTGCTGGGATCACAGGTGTACCCCACCATGCCTGGTGTTGGACACACATTTTTTTTTTTCAAATGAGCCTTTGGTCTGGCGCAGGCCTGTATCCTGGCACTTGAGAGGTGAAGGCAAAAACATTAGTCTTTCAAGGTCATCCTTGGCTACAGAAGACCCTATCTCAAAACACAAACAAAAAGACTTGAGACTCCAGTATCAAGCTGTGAAAGGTTCTCATTGCTTCTCATTTCTTTTTTCCTTCCTTCCCTCCTTCCTTCTTCCTTCCTTTCTTTTTTTTTAAAGATTTATTTATTTATTACATATACAGTGTTCTGAGGGTACCAGGTCTCATTACAGATGGTTGTGAGCCACCATGTGGTTGCTGGGTATTGAACTCAGGACCACTGAGCCATCTCTCCAGCCCTCTTCCTTTCTTTCTTTCTTTCTCCCCTCTCCCTCCCTCCCTTTCTCTCTCTTTCTTTCTTTTTTGAGATAGGGTTTTTCTGTGTAGCCCTGACCATCCTGGAACTTGCTCTGTAGACCAGGCTGCCCTCAAACTCAGAGATTCACCTGTTTCTACCTCCTGAGTACTGGGATTAAAGGTGTGCACCACCATCACCTGGTAACTGTCATTTTTTTTTTTTTTAATGAATAGAATTTTTTTTTCCTGGCGTGGGGACCAGAGAGGCAACACAGACCCCTGGTTCATCTTCATCAAGCAGTTCCCACATTGAGAAGAATTCTCTCAAGGCTACATGACAAGTTCAGGTTTGGCGAATGGCGCCATGAGGTTGCTTCGGTAGTCATGACAGTGAGGAAGTATTTGGGTTAACACTGGCTCAGCCACCGTCACCTTGCAGCCCTATGAGAGACACTAAGAGAGATCCAGGGCCCAGTAGGATCAAGCCTAGGCAGATGGTGATTCTTGGGAGCACCTACATATATGAGCACTCACGTGTGCATGTGTGTGTGTGCATTTGTGTATGTGTGTGCGCTCCTGTGCGTGTATGAGACTCAAACTTATCGTGATCCTCCTGCCTCAGTCTCAAGGGAGATAGACTCAAATTCATTGTGATTCTCTTGCTGCTCAAGTGCTCAGATTACAGACAAGCCCACTAGGCCCCTCTTTCTGGTAGAGCTCTTGAATGATAGGGAAGAAGGGCACGCCAAATAAGAATACCTCCAAATTTGTTTGTTTTATCCTTCAGCTCCTAGCTAGGTCCCATCCTGATACACCAGGCTGCCTCTGGACCTAAGAGGCTCACCTGATGCAGTCTCTGGTTAGTGGGTGGCTCCCACCATGCAGACCCCTTCCAGGTGGCTTTGGGGAATGTCACCTGGTCCCTGCCCCAGGCTGCAACACTGGAGACCTTTGGAGAAATGGACAAGGTACTCCGTCTCCGTACTGATTCCCACCCAGAGGCCAGTTCCAACTGGCTCCATAGATGGTAAGACTCAGGAGAGAAAAAGGTGTAAGGTAGATGGGGAGTGGGAGGGTCTTGGCAAATGGTGTGGGGCACGAGCTCCGGGGCAGAAGTCCCTCCCTTGTCATTTGGCTCATGCGAGCACTCAGTAAACACAGTCTGTCACATCTCACCCTTCTGACATCCTGAGCTGGAGGGTCCTACCATCGTCCCATTTTACGGATCAGAATACGGAGATTTGAACTGAATGTGCCCCAGGCCCTCACCCCTTCCCTGGGTACCCCTCTCTGGCTGTCCCTGACTGTCAGTCCTGGGGTACGGCTGAGGTTGGGGGCCACGTACCTGGCACAGAAGGAGCTGGACGGAGCAGGAGAGAGGTAGATTGTGTCTGTGTCCTGGGAGAGTAGAAGGTTGGCAGGACGCTCAGCTCCAGACCTTTATTCTCCGGAGGAACCTCGGGGCAGCCAATAAGGGCCCCGGCAGGCCACGCCTCAAAGCCACGCCCCTTGGTCCGGGCCGAGGCGGTGGCAGGGGAGGGCACTCAGACCTGGTCTCCATCCTCTCCTCCAACTCTGTCCACCTCCCCTTTCTTCCTGGTTTCTTCACTTTCAAATGAAGACACTGCTCTCCCAAGAACCTGTAGGACCTGGGGGTGAGGGTAGGGGTAGCACTAAAGAGCCCTCGCCAGGGACCCTGAGGTCTGTCTAACAGCAACAGAAAAGCCGGGAAGTTACTGTCACTTAGTTTGTGGTCATGAAACAGCCACAGCCCACCACATGGTGCCTCACACCTGCGATCCCAGAAGAGCAAAGGCAGAGGCAGGAGAACTACGAGTTTGACTGGACTAAAGAGTGAGATCTAGTCTCAAAATAGAAAGAAGGGGAGGAGGGGAGAATGGGACTCAGCCACTGAACCCCTAGTCAGTGTCAAACCATAAAAGACGCTTGTTTAGAGGGGAAATGAGACTCCAGTCCCAGAGATAGTGAGAGGCAGGACTTGGGCGGGACTTCCAAGCCTGTGATTGACAGAGCTACTTACTGCCATCCTCTAGGGACTCTACACATAAAAGGGCAGATAGGTAAGACCCAGGGGATTGGGTTCAAGTCCTGGCTCTGCTGTTACTCGCTCTGTGGTTCTGGGCAAGATGGCCTCCCACAGCCTTTGATTGTTCATTTGTAAATGGAAATGACGCCAGCACCTCTGTGCCAGGCCTTGGAGATGTGAGTGTGTGTTAGGTGAGAGACTTGAAATTGAACAGGCAGCCAGTGTGTATTAGTAGCCTTCATCATCACCACCACCATGATTACGATGGACACCATCATCTTCATCACTGTTATCTTTACTACAGTCACCATCATTACTATCAACATCCCCATCCATCACTACCATGACCTACATCTAAAATCACTTCCAGCTCTATTCCAAGCCTCTGGCCTGTTTCTGGCTGTGTGCAGAGGCCTGTGTATCCACAAGGGCACACACACTTGCACACATGCACGTGCACACACATATGCATGCATGCATGCATGCACACTTATAGGCAAAGGGTCCAACTGCTTCTTTCTCCGGCCTCCCCAAGAAAGCTCTCTTGTCTTGCTGGCTGGTCCAAGAATACCGATGGACACAGTGTGACAACGGCACAATCGGCTTGCCCTGGCACCCCACTCCCAGGCAGAACAAGCTACATATTGTCATTGCTCCTTCTGTTTTTGTTTTTTGTTTGTTTGGGGGTTTTTTTCGAGACAGGGTTTCTCTGTGGCTTTGGAGCCTGCGCTGGAACTAGCTCTTGTAGACCAGGCTGGTCTTAAACTCACAGAGATCCGCCTGCCTCTGCCTCCCGAGTGCTGGGATTAAAGGCGTGCGCCACCACCGCCCAGCTCATTGCTCCTTCTGATCACCCACAACAGGGATGACCACAGGGTGTGGGTCAAGGACATAAGTTAGGCAAGCTGGGATAACATGGATATCATAAAGTCCTTGTGTAAGAAACATACCTAAACATAATAAAGGCAAGTCATCAGTCAACATCAGACTAAATGGAGAGAAACTCAAAGTGATTCCTCTGGAATCAGGAACAAGACAAGGCTGTCCACTCTCTCCATATCTATTCAATATAGTAGTACTTGAAGTTCTAGCTAGAGCAATAAGATAGCAAAAGGAGATCAAGGGAACACAAAGCCATTGTCTGGATACAGCCATCTCCCGTTTCTCTGTACCAGCACCCTATTACCAGAGTAATGGGGTCCTGGTCCCACACTATGATCTCTTGTATGTATCTGACTTCCTTTGACCCATGTTGTAGGTAAGGAAAGGCCTGGGGGATGGCGTTTACTGAGAGTCATCAGGGCAAGGGTAACTTGGAAGATGCTAACTTGGGAACTCTTAGTCTTTAGGGAACACGGAGCTGATGGAGAAGGTTGGACCGGGGACAATCAGGCGGACTGAGCAGTTTGGATACTCCTGGAGGGTCTAGATATCATTTTTTTAGATTAAATTTGAGTCAGGGTCTCAGGTAGCCCAGGCTGGCTTCCAACTCACTCAGTTGCTGAAGATATCTTTCAACTCCTGATTCTCCTGCCTCCACCTTCGGAATGCTGAGATCATAGGCGAATGCCAACCGTGCCTGCTTTACTGAGGCTCAGACTCGGGGCCTTGTACATGCTGGGAAGCACTCTACCAGCTCAGCCATATTCTCAGCCCTCACCCTCACCACCCCTTCCAGCCCTTTCACACGGCCTCCTTCCCTCCTCAGTCCAGTCCGGCATCAAAAGGTGGTGTAGTTTTTGCATCCGGGGGAACAGTCTCTGGAGATGCTTTAGATGTGTCAGAGTGGGGAACATTATGCTTAGTTACACACAGTGCCCGAGCCAGTTCCAGATACCAGCGGCTGCTGGTATACGTGAGATCCTGGGATACGTGAGAACCTGTCTCAAAAAATATGTTACACACACACACACACACACACACACACACAGCTGAAAAGACGGCTCAATGCTGCCAAGTCTGATGACCCGAGTTCCATCTCTGGGACCCACACGGACTCCCACAGATTGTCATCTGACTCCGACATGTGTGCCATGGCACATACACAAAACCCCAAATAAATAAATAAATCTAAAAACATTTTTTTAATGTTAAAAAAGAAAAGAATTTGCCTGAACAGGGAGTCTCCCTTGGTTTGGACTCTGTGTCCAACCTCTGTGGTCCCTGCTGGGGACTTGGCAGCCACTGGGCTCTTTTCACTGTGGTCACCTGCTGCAACCCTTGCTGGATGGGTGGGGACTGTGAGAACCCGCTAGGGTTTCCCGGTGGCACTGTCCATTGCTGACTCCCACTGTGCGTCATTCCTAGTGACAAACAGTTTTTGCTGAGCCCTGATGTGTAAAATCAGCCACCAAGCCAAGGTCAGGACCTGGCAATAGCTGGAGAGTTGGAGCCTCTCCACAAGGTTATCATTGCCCATGGTGACCCATGGTGACCTGTGCCGGACGTGGGGGTCTGGCCAGATCCCATGACCTTAGAGACCCTGAGAGATACAAAGCCACAGCTCCTTGACAAATGAAGAGCGAAAGAACCTCACACCCCAAGGGCATGTACAATCTTAATTTGAAGCTACAGGGCTGTTTTTGTTTTTGTTTTTCTTCTCCTGGGGTTGCTGCAAATACAGGAGCCATAGCAGCTTGGGTAGTAGCTGTTGTGTGGGGACCTTCCGGGGCTCCAGGCCAGGGCTCCAGCCCACAGCAGCCCTTCAGGGGTGGTGGACAGCAGGATCAGGACCTGTCCCCAGTCCTCCCCACACCAGTGTTTTCATCTGTCACCAGCTCTTTCTGTTTTTCTGAAGTCCAAGCGGTTTTGTTCTATGAGCCAGGGTCTCACTCTGTATCTCAGGCTGGCCTTGAACTCTTCATTCTCCTGCTTCAGCCTCCGAGTGCTGGGACTAGAGGTGCACACCACTATACTCAGATTAACTGTGAGTTTGTTTCTTGTAAGGCGGGTTCTCCTGTAGCCCAAGCTGGCCTTGAATTTCCTTTGTAGCCAAAAATGGCCTTCATCTTCTGATTATCCTGTCTCCACCTCTCAAAAGTTGGGATTTCAGGCATTCACCACCATCTGGCTTAGGTATGCATTTTTAAGTCTCTAGGGAGGGGGAAAAGGGAACACTTCTGCATTGCTGGTGGGAATGCAAGCTAGTACAACCCCTTTGGATGTCAGCGTGGCCAAAATTAGGAAACAACCTTCCTCAAGACCCAGTAATACCACTTTTAGGTATATATCCAAAGGATGCTCAATTGTGCCACAAGGACATGTGCTCAGCTATGTTCATAGCAGCTTTGTTTGTCATAGCCAGAACCTGGAAACAACCTA
>JAQHUG010000089.1:1542552-1576516 GCA_028555095.1 Dicrostonyx torquatus | reverse complement strand
CCTCCCGAGTGCTGGGATCAAATGCATGATCCGCCATGCTCAGCAACCTCATTCTATTCTCTCATGCTTTCCTCTCTCTCCTATTCTCACCCCGCTCTCTTTTCTTTTCTTTTACTTTCTTCTTCTTCTTCTTCTTCTTCTTCTTCTTCTTCTTCTTCTTCTTCTTCTTCTTCTTCTTCTTCTTCTTCTTCTTCTTCTTCTTCTTCTTTTTGAGGCAGGGTTTCTCTGTAGCTTTGGAGCCTGTCCTCGAAACTAGCTCTTGTAGACCAGGCTGGCCTTGAACTCACAGAGATCCGCCTGCCTCTGCTTCCCCAGTGCTGGGATTAAAGGCGTGCACCACCACTGCCTGGCTCCTTTTCTTGAGAGAGGCTGGCCTCAATTTTGCAGTGTAACTGAGAATGATCTTGAACTTCTGATCCTCCTGTTTCTGCTCAGAGTTGGGATGTCAGGGTGTTGCACCAAGCCTGATTATACAATGCTGGGAACAGAAGCCAGGGCTCCGTGAGCACTCTACCCACTGAGCTTCGATTCCCGCCTGGACTCCTAGCTGTTACTGAACCAAGAGAATTCACCTCAGAAAACTTTTACTCCAATGGAAGAGACATGGTTGGGGTTTGGATTCAGTATCTGGGTGTGCACGTGTCGTCTAATGGGCATGCTTACAGTGGCTCTGGAGCCCAGAGTCTGCAGTGCCCCCAAACTCCTGAAGCTGTTGCTCTGGATCCTGTCATTCCCTGGGTCACACTTTGAACAGCAAAGGACTGGCTGATCTGGCTTCTGATCCAAAACCATTGCAAAGTCTTCATGAGAATTTAGGCCACTCTCTTGTCTTTCCTTGGCCTCAATTTCATCCCTAGCCACTGGAGGTATCAAATATCCCCCTACTGAGAGATTCTCTGAAGCATTAAGGAATTGGGGTGTGTGTGTGTGAGATGGTTCAGGGGGTAAAGGTGTTTTCTGTATTTGGTCCTCACATACGGAAGGAGAGGGTTATCAGTCTGACTGCCACATATGTGCTCTAGCACTTGAACCCCTACACACACTCTCTCTCTATTAAAAATAATAGCATAACCCTTAAAATAGAAGAATTGAGAGGTGAAGAAGTGTATAATTAGAGTCCTACCGCCGCTTTCTGTCATCAGGAAATCAGGGCGTGTGATGAGACAAGGGGTGTCCCTTCAAAGTCCTCAGGATCCCAGTAGATGGAGACAGACCAGGCTCCCAGATTGAGA
Organism: Dicrostonyx torquatus; assembly: GCA_028555095.1. NCBI lineage: Eukaryota > Metazoa > Chordata > Mammalia > Rodentia > Cricetidae > Dicrostonyx > Dicrostonyx torquatus. The sequence continues at coordinate 1,575,284 of JAQHUG010000089.1, read as the reverse complement.
TTAAGCAGGAAGAACTGTCTGGAGCACGGCTGGAGCCAGGCTGGATGTAGGGTTGGAGACATTTCTGTTCATCACAGTAACGGTCCATTTGCAGTGATCGGCTGCCCAGGTGTTAATAACGCTAATGGCATAGGAAGGGGAACCTGGCCACTCGGCTGAGCAGGAGAATTATGCAGAGGAGCACCCGGGTTCACATAAATCAGCTGTGTGAGGCGCACTGACTGAGGTGGGACTTAAAATTCCAGTCAGGGGCCCGGCGCTCTTGTCATCAGAGCTGGAGAGGGAATTTATTCTGTTTATATGTTTTTCCTGCATGACAAGGCTGAAGAGCAGAGCCCTCCACAGCCAGTCTGCATTTTAAATATTAGTCCTGAGGATGGGGAGGGGTCAGCGCTAATGCTCCCTGTGGCAGAATGGGGGACGGGGAGGAGAACTGCATGCTGGAGCTGGAGCTCACGTGGCCTAACAATGTCCAGCGTTGGTCAGAGGTTAGCTGTCCAGGGTCCACATGTTTCTAAGATGTTTCTAAGGATGTCTTCTTTTTCCAAAGCTGGAGACATAGCCAGAGCTCAGTTCACTTCCTTACCTATAGGTTTTTTTTTTTTTTTGGTTTTTCGAGACAGGGTTTCTCTGTGGCTTTGGAGCCTGTCCTGGAACTAGCTCTTGTAGACCAGGTTGGTCTCGAACTCACAGAGATCCGCCTGCCTCTGCCTCCCGAGTGCTGGGATTAAAGGCGTGTGCCACCACCGCCCGGCACCTATAGGTATTTTAAAAATTCTTTGTGGTGGTTGTTTTTTTTGTTTGTTTTGTTTGTTTGTTTGTTTTGAGACAGAGTTTCCCTGTGTAACCCTGGCTGTCCTGGAACTCTGTAGACCAGACTGGCCTCAAACTTAACAAAGATTTGCCTGCTTCTGCTACTGAGTGCTGGGATTAAATTCTTGCACCACTTTTGAAAATCTTATTAAAGATTAATTTCTGTTTTTATTTTTCTCTGCCTCTCTCTCTCTCTCTCTCTCTCTCTCTGTGTGTGTGTGTGTGTGTGTGTGTGTGTGCCTTGTGAGCACAGTTGCCAACAGAGGAACAGAGGTCAGAAGAGGGCATCAGATCCCCTGCTGCTGGAGTTACTGATGGTTGTGAAACTCCGTGTGGGTTCTGGGAACCGAACCCAGGTCCTCTAGAAGAGCAGCCAGTACTCTTAACCTAAGCCCTCTCTCCAGTCCCTTTAACTTTATTTTTGAATTCAGGTGCTGAAGAGGCAGCGGGACGTTGACAGAGACCTCAGTGGGATGAAAAGGGCAAAGGGTAAGTGGTAGAGAGGGAGAAATGGAACGGGGTGGGGTGAGAAGGGATCGTCTTTGTATCCTTTGGCCTTGGTGACTCCCCATGCACTTTGTGCCTTTGGTTACTTGGGCTGAACCATGGAGGAGACTTAAACAAACTCTAGCCACATTTCTACTGGCAATGGCTCTTTCAAGAATCTACCCCACCCTTACAGCACTGGGCATGGAACCCAGAGCCCTGCATGGGCTAAGCAAGTGCTCTGCACTGAGCTACTTGCCAGTAGTTTTGTTTGTTTGTTTGTTTGTATGTTTGAAACAGAATCTTGAACAGGCTGGTCTTGAACCTGCAATCTTCCAGTCTTGGCTTCTCAATTAGCTGGAACTACGTGCAAGTAGTCGGAATTATATATTTGCCCAGCTGAGAGCCCCTTTTATTGCTGCTGAATTTCGTCTGTCCATCTATTTATCAGCATCCATTAATCATTCATCCATCCATTCACCTCTCCTTTTCACTCATCCATAGACCGTCAATCCATCTGTCTGTCCTTTCATCTGCATTCATTCACCCATCCACTCATCCCTCTGCCCATCTGCCTCTCCCTCCATCCAGCCATTATCTATCCATCCATCAATCCCACCGTTCATCTGTCTGTCCATGCATCTATCCATCCACCCACCCATCAATCTACCCCTCCATCCATACACCCTGCAATGTTCGGTAGCTTGTTCTGGGTCCCATCCTGGGCTCAGGGACAACACAGACTCTCGAGGCTCAAGCCCTCGACTGAACTGACTCTGTCCTCTCTCATGTGAGTGGCTTCAGGGAGCTCACTGCACCTGCTGGATCTGGACCTCTTCCTGCAGAGTGGAAGTGGGAGAAGACTAGCGTTTGGGGATGACACTCCAACTATGGGGCTAGTTGGAGGAACATTATGCCCCAACTAAGTCTGAGGGTTCCAGGGACCTCTGGGGAGCTTGATGAATGTGAGGCCTTTTGGGGCTTCACTTTGGCTATGGGTGCTGGGGACCAAGACACATGCGTTTTTAGAAGGTGTCTTCTGGTTCTAGTTCAAGAAATCAGCCATGGGTTCTAGGAGACAAATGGCCTTCTCCAACACCCCTTCCCCCAACCCAGCCATTCACAGACTTTGCTCCACCAGGTGCTCCACTGGCACCTACAGGACACTATTTTGGGGCAGATGAGGGTGGAGTTTCTCCTTCCTGTGGTCCTGGGCCCTGAAGGCACCTGGGAAGCTAAAAGGACCTCATAAGAGTGGGGGTGGTTTGGACCAAATAAGCCTTTTCCGAGAACCTTTCTTTTTAACCTGTTCATGCTGGTGGTGTGTGTACTTGTGTGTGTGGCACATGTGTGGGTGGGGGTGTATTTTTGTGAGTGTCGGGAATGGGGTCTGAACACAGGAACCAATCCCTTGAATCTGTCTCTTCAATCTCCACCACACTCTTTGGATGAAATCCACCCTGAGTCCATTTCATAGTAGAACAAACTGAGGCTCAGACAGTGACTGGCCTCTGGTTCCCCAAGCAGATGACTTTGGGGACCCAGAACCCCCTCATTGGGCAGGCTTCTGAAGCCCCTTTGAGATTTTGATGGGTCAGTGCATTATTCAGCTGTCTCCTCCCCTTGGATCTGTGCACCCATGTACAAGGATGAAATGTGTGTGTCCACACGGATTAGACACTTCAGGTATGTGTGTGAATGGCCACATGCTGTGGGTGTGTATAGGCATGCACGTATCTCCATGTCCTACCACACACATGTCTCCAAGAGCATGTGTCTCCATGTCCTACCGCATACGTGTCTCCAGGAGCGTGTGTCTCCATGTCCTACCACACATGTGTCTTCAGGAGTGTGTGTCTCTATGTCCTACCACACATGTGTCTCCACGAGCGTGTGTCTCCATGTCCTACCACATACATGTCTCCAGGAGCATGTCTCTCCATGTCCTACCACACATGTGTCTCCAGGAGCATGTGTCTCTATGTCCTATCACCTATGCATCTCCAGGAGCATGTGTCTCTATGTCCTATCACCTATGCATCTCCAGGAGCATGTNTCTCCAGGAGCATGTGTCTCTATGTCCTATCACCTATGCATCTCCAGGAGCATGTGTCTCTATGTCCTATCACCTATGCATCTCCAGGAGCATGTGTCTCCATGTCCTACCACACATGTGTCTCCATGTCCTACCACACATGTGTCTCCACGAGCGTGTGTCTCCATGTCCTACCACACATGTGTCTCCAGGAGCGTGTGTCTCCATGTCCTACCACATACGTGTCTTCAGGAGCGTGTGTCTCCATGTCCTACCACATACATGTCTTCAGGAGCGTGTGTCTCCATGTCCTACCACATACGTGTCTTCAGAAGTGTGTGTCTCCATGTCCTACCACATACGTGTCTTCAGGAGCGTGTGTCTCCATGTCCTACCACACATGTGTCTCCAGGAGCATGTATCTTCTCAAGGGGCTGGCGTGGGTTCTCTTGAACACCTGTCTGCATGAAGCTTCTGTTGGTGTCCTTGTGTTTGCAAGGGAAAGTGTGACTCTGTGTGGCCCATACATGTCCGTGCTGTGTTTTCACATGTGTGTGTCTATCACAGAAGGGTGGTCCATATGGAGAGATGGCTGGGGTACCTGAGCGACAGGAGCCCCATTCTTTCCCCTCGAGTCCTCTCCTCTTTCCTCTCCCGTCCCTCTTCTTCTTTCAACCACTTCCCTACCTCCTACATTCTTTCTTCTTTTTTCTCCCTTTTCCTATCCCCCAGCTGCGGTCACAGCCTGTCTTCAGAGAAGCAAGGAGTGAGCCCACCAGGACCATTTTAAACAGGTCTCTTTACAAAACTCACAGAGATGGGGCGCTTTTTTGACAGCACACAGCACAGTGCTCTAGACTCTTCCAGAGCCTGGACACCCTGGAGGAATAGAAAGAGAACCTGACACCTGTGTGGACAGAGGTCTGTCGTGTCCACCTCCCCCCAGCCACTCCCCATCTGTGTGACCTTGGGCAAGTCTCTCGACCTAGGTCAGCATCCTGATGGGACAAACAACACCTTCCAGGACCCTTGCAGAGAAGTTGCTGTAAGGGTGTTTATTCTGTTTATTCCAGTGCTGGTGAACCAGCAGGAACTAGGCAAGCGCTGATAGGTTTGTTTAAAATCCAAACAACAAGCCGGGCGGTGGCGCACGCCTTTAATCCCAGCACTCGGGAGGCAGAGGCAGGTGGATCTTTGTGAGTTCGAGACCAGCCTGGTCTACAAGAGCTAGTTCCAGGACAGGCTCCAAAGCCACAGAGAAACCCTGTCTCGAAAAACCAAAAAAAAAAAAAATCCAAACAACAAAACCCACACAAAACTACGATGTTTATCTAGCCAAGGAACTAGAGGCTAAATGTGGCTCTGTCTAGAGCAGTGGTCCTCAAACTTCCAATGCTGCAACCCTTTAATACAGTTCCTCATGCTGTGGTGACCCCAGCCATAAGATTATTTTCATTGCTACTTCATAACTGTAATTTTGAATCGTAATATAGATATTCGATATGGAACCTCCAAGGGGTCATGGCCCACAGGTTGAGAACCACTGGTCTAGCATGTATTCATGAACCTGGAGGATGTTCTGAGCCAGCCCGTGACTCCATGGCTATTCATAGGACATGCAGGCCCAGCTCACCACAGTGCCTGGCATTTTGGGTAATGGGCTTTTCTGCCCTTTGTCAATCTGAGCTCTCTAAGCTATTCTCCACGGTGAGCAGCCAGTAGCTCTCTAGGAAGACCCGAGTGCTGTAGGGCAAGGGGGGGGGGGCGTTGGCTGCCTTGCAGGAATCTTCCGAAGACCACAAGGACAACCAAACAGGTTTCTGTCCTTGTGCCCATTTCAAGTAGCTCATTCTGCCTATCGTCTATCTACCCCAACTCCCTCACCTGAGCTTGAGTGACATGGAACCCAAAGGCAGGGCACAGCCATTCATTTTCATATCGTTTCTGTCTTTCTGGCCTTTCTGTCAGACCCAAGTTGGAAGGGAATGAAAGAAGCAGTCTCTCTGACACCAACTTTTTCAAGTTGGGAAACTGAGGCAGAAAGGAGGGAGGTGCTTGTTTTGAGGTGTGGCCTCAGGCCTCCTAAATCATATTCAGGGGCTTGATATGCAGCTCAGTGGGCAGATGCTGACCCAGCATGCAGGAAGTTGTGGGTTTGATCCCCAGCATCACACACAGCAATTGGAGTGGGGCACACCTGTAATCTCTATGCTAGGGAGGTCTTGCCACAGGTTCGAGACTAGCCTGGGTTATATAGCAAGACTCTGTATCCCCAAACAGAATAACAACAAAAGCTCTTTCTAGCTGGCGTTTTTTCTGAAGACAGCATGTGCTTCAGGAGACTTGGAGAATCACAGGCCACTCCCCATGGACCTTCCACCCTCAGACAACTGTACCTACTGCTGACTGCTGTACGGCTGTACCCTTGTCTGCTGTTGTTTACAGCCACCTGGGATTATATTCAATATAAATGGGGGTGAAACTAGAATCCCACCCCATCCCCTCCCTCTCTGAGATAAGGTCTCACTATGCAGCCCAGGCTGGCCTAGAACCTACCACCTCCTGCTTCAGCTATCCAAACGTTGGGATTAGAGGTGTTCATTCCTCAGTCATCCCGAAGGCCTACTATGTGCTAGACTGGCTTGTGATTACCATAGAAACGCACAAAGTGGGGCCAGCGAGAAGGCTCAGTAGGTAGAGCCGCTTGCTGCCAAGCCTGCTGATCTGAGTTGTAGCTTAGGGACCCGCATGGTGGAAGGAGAGGGCTGACTCCCAATATGTTGTCCTCTGACCTCTGCACACACACACCAAGAAAAAAATTAAAAAGGAAACCACCAGGGGCTCAGCAGTTAAGAGCACTGACTGTTCTTCCAAAGGACCCAGGTTCAGTTCCCAGCACCCACGTGGCAGCTCACAACCGTCTGTGACTTCAGTCACAGGGGTTCCGACACCCTCACACAGACGTACGTCAATTCACATAAAATAAAAATAAAAAAATCGCCGGGCGGTGGCGGCGCACGCCTTTAATCCCAGCACTCGGGAGGCAGAGGCAGGTGGATCTCTGTGAGTTTGAGACCAGCCTGGTCTTCAAGAGCTAGTTCCAGGACAGGCTCCAAAGCCACAGAGAAACCCTGTCTTGAAAAACCAATAAATATATATATAAATAAATCATTAAAAGAAAAGAAACCGAAACCCAAACTAAAGTGGTTCTCGACCTTCCTAAAGTTGCGACTCTTGAGTACAGTTCTTTGTGTTGAGGGGACTCCAATCACAACATGGTTTTCATTGCCACTTCCTAACTGTGATTTTGGTATGGTTATGAATCTGTGTTTTCTGATGATCTTAGGTGACCTCTATGAAAGAGTTCTCACTGCCCTAGTGGATGGGGACCAGGCCTTTATACCTGTCAAGATGTAATGTTGGGACACCTACCCAGATTCTCAAGATACTGGATTAAAAAAAAAAAAAAAGACCACACCGAGCTGAGGGAGAAAAGATTTTTTTTATTAATCTTTTTTTTTTTAAAAGTTGACTTTTTGTCATTTTGTTTTGCTTTGCTTTTTTGGTTTTCTTTTTCTTTTTTTGTGGGTTTTTTGTGTGCTTTTTTTGGTAAACCTCTTTCTGACTCCCCTTCTCCACTCTGCCCCACCCTCCTCTTAAAAATATAAAAATGTCCAGACCCAGATAACTAGAGTACAATAAATAAACAGTAAACACAAAAACATACTTTATTTGTTTCTTCTTTATACAAAATAAGGAAACTAGAAGCGTCCAACTTCCAAAAAAGTATAGTTTGTCCTGATGGCCCAGCCTCCAGGCCCCGGGCAGGGAGAGAGATCCCTGGGCAAACGCCCAGCGACTTGGCGCCCAGCTCAGGGACAGAGCAGGGGTCGGAGGGTTCGAATCCTGCCCAGCCCTCAGGCTCAAAGTATGGAGGAGCTGGGAGTTGGGCCCAGGTTGGCCCGGTCCCGACAGCGCAGTTTCCTAGACAAACTGACCTTGAGCCTCAAGATTTGCCACCAGGGGGCGCCAACTCGCAGGTGGATTTGTCTTCCAGCAAAGCCACCATTCACCAGCGGTCGTCTATTTTTCTTCTCCGGCTGAAGCTTTCCTCATCTTTCTCTCCCCTCTCCTTTTCAACCTTTCTCTTTATTACCTTTTTTTTTTTTAAGAGAAAGAGTGAGAAAGAAGATTTCACAATGGCCTCGGCTTGCAGGGAGGGGCAGCGCCACGGTCTCCTCTCCTTGGTCCCAATCCCCCCCTTAGTTCAAAGAGGTGATGTGGGCGGGGGTCCCGCGGGCGTCTTGGAATCTCGACCCTCCAGAATATTGACTTTGGTCCCAAGAAATTGCGCAGTCGCGCGCCGAAGCTCTGAAGGGTGGAGATGCGAGTTGCCTGGTGGGTGCGAACCCAAAAGAGGACTCTTAAGAGTGACCCAGGAAGCGTTCAGGGTTCGATGACAGGGGGCGGCCCGACCTCTTGGCCTTACCATACGGCCGCCTCGTTGAGCTCGGGGTTGGGGTGCGACAGGGGTCCGCTGTAGCCGCTGGTGCCGCTCATGGGGAAGGGCGGGCTGGGCCCGCCGCTGAACACCTCTCCCGGCATCGGGTGCAGCGCGCCGGGCAGACCAGGCTCCGGGCTAGGCGTGTCCGGGTGCGAGATCATGTCGGTGAACCTGGGGTTGTCCGCACCGTGCGGCCCTGCCAGTGGCGGTTCCAGCGCGCCCAGCGGCGTCGAGCCGGGTCCCGACGCTGCCAGGAAGCTTGAGTCGGCCGGGGACTGAGCCTGCGATGGCGGGCCGTGCGCGAAGAAGTCGTAGTTGCCTCCCGGGGTGTAGTAGTCGCTTTGGTAGTCTGCGGGAGGGACAAGGGATAAGACGTGGCGTGATGACAAACTGCTAAGACCGACAGGGACTCAGGGACTCAGGGACCTGGGAGAGGTAACCCGAGGGCGCGAGCCAAGGCATATGGATAGGCCTGTGGGAACAGATATGCGGAAGGCGCAGGAAAGCATGCCACTGACCCTAAGCCCGAGACCCTGGGGACGGAAGGGGACCGAGGAGGGCCAGGAGTGAGGCTGGAGAAGAGGCCGAGGGACTAGAAGTGGGAGAGAGACAGAGTTTACAAGGCTCGGGAGTAATGAGGGAATAGCAGGTTGCCAAGCACGCGGAGGTGGGGAGAGAGCCCGCAGGGGTCAGAGGTGCGGAGCCAAGGGAAGACTTAGTGAGAGATGGAGGGATGAACATGGAGACAACTATCGGCAGCGTCGGAGAGGGTAAAGACGGTAGAGGGCAGCCCCAGGCGTGCCACCGTACCCCAACAGCCAATTCCACTGAGGTGAGAGAGTGCAAGGGAAGGAAGAGAAAGACGGAAAAACAAACAAACAAACAAGCAAATAAATAAATAAATAAATAATAAATAAGCAAGCTGTGAGGGTACGAATGAGCCCAAGAAAATGAGAAGACCAGGAATCGCCTTAGACTCGGTGGCTGCAAGACTTGGAGAGGAACCCGGGAACAAAGTGGCGGCCTCAGCTCTAAACACCAAAGCGGTTCCGACCCGGAACGCTTCAGAGGGAGAAGCGGACCCGGTCAGCTGCCAGAGCGCAAAAAGGCGGCGGGCAGGGGACCTGGGCCCGGGGCGTGCAGGGCGCAGAGCCAGGGGCAGCATCAGTGTCTTCTGCTCCCCTCCTAGTGGAGACAGGAACTGAGAAAGCCAAGCTCTGTGACTCCGGAGAGCGGACCCGAGTTCAGGACCACTTGCGGGTTCCTGGGGGGCGGGGGTGCCTCGGGTCTCCAGTCTCTAGCCCAGAGGAGCTTTCTAGACGCCCAGGTTATTTTGGAGTATTTGGGGACAAAGACCTTTAAAAGAGTTGACACAAATAAACGAACATTCTTTCCACAAATTCAGGGATTCAGGACTCAAGGGTCAGGAGCTCAACCGCCACAAGTAATTGCTTCTGCTAATACCATTTGCCCCCTCCTCCAGATCGGCCCCTCTTGGATTGGGGTGCAGGACCCCAACAAAAGGAGCGCCTTAAGCCTATGGGGGGGGGGTTGACAGTACAGTGGGAAAACCGGCCTCTCCGAGGCCAGGATTTCTTCTGGAAATCCACTCCCCTTGTTCAGTCCTGTGGTCCGAGTTCACAGGCGAGTTCTGAATGTCCAGGTCACCCACCTTTTTTTTTCCATTACAGAAATCTGAAATCTATCCAAATCGAGGGGGGAGTGGGGGGTTGCCTGGAGACCTGCTTGGTGTGGAGGCAGTTTAGATAACAACCAAAACGGCCGCCAATTACTTTTTGAAAAATCTCAAATTCCATTCTGCTCGAAAGTTTCGGAGGTTGAGAGAAACGAATTTGGGGGCACTCAAAGGAACGGAAAGGGATAGCAGGAAGGCCGCGGCCCTGGAGCCATGCGCGCCGCCTCCGCCCATATGGCGGCCGGGCCGGAGGTAATTGGAACAAACGCTGTCTGAAAAGGGCACAAAAGCCGCAGCTGGGGCTTTGTCCGAGCTCCCACGGGGAGCCGCAGGCCCCGTCACCAGGCCCCTTTCTCGCCCGCTACCGGCCGCCGCCACCGGGATCTCCCAGTGCGGATTAGGCGGGGCTGCTGGGCTGGGGGCTGAGGAGTCCTGCGCCCCCATCCCGTTTTTGGAGAAAAAAAGGGGTTCTGGTATCCTGTCCCCCACCCTGTTCTGCAGGCCTTCAGAGAGAGGGGTTGGTAGGATGGGTTAGGGGTGAGCTGGTCCCCCTGAAAATCTTGATTAATTACTCAGGTTGAGGTAGAGGCTTCCAGGCGGGTACCGCCCCCACTATCTCCGGGCTTCGGGTTGAGATTTTTTTTTTTTTTTTGGTGCGGAGGGCAAGTTAGGCGGAAAGATTAGACGTCCTAGGACACGCCCATCACCGTACAGCTCCGGCTCCCCCAACCTGGACACCCCCCTCCACGCTCCCTAGTTAAAATCACTGGTTCACTTTTTTTTCTTTCCCCCCAGCAATTTCCAGGGGCCTCGGCCTAGTCTGCAGATAAACTTCCCAGGCATCCGCACGTGGAAGTCCGGCAACGGGTCCTCTTTCTACCGGCTTGCCTGGCTTCCATCGCCTTTCCACCCCGGGCCTCACGAGCTGGGTTTGGAGACCCCTAGCAGACCAATAATAACTCAGTACCATTGGTGAGACTTCCGGTGACTCCACAGATCGGAAAGGCTCGGGAATCCAGACAAGTGAATCCTCCGCACGGAGGAGAGCGAGCGGGGCAGGTTTGCAGCCCCCACCTCCCCCAGGGAGCAGGCCAGGCCGGAGGAGCTGGGAGGAAGATGGGGTGCTGGAATAGGACACTAGTCCCGGGGAGCAAGAGAAGAAAGGAGCTGAGCAAGCAGGCTTGAGTTTATTAACAACGTCAGGAACGTCGTTTGTGCAAACCAACGGGTCGTTCTCCCTAGACCCAAAGATGGGTCCGGAGACCTCCCCCTGCCCCATTCTAGACCAACCCTTTTACTTGGACCCGAGTGGACCCTAGATCCATACAGGCGTTTGAGTTTTCTAACAGAGCAGAATTGCTTGCAGCCTTTGAAGTCAGCTTCGAGAAGGCAAAACCCTTCTCCCCTGCCTCAAGCTGGTAGGGAGTTTCAGCCTTCCCTAAGCTCACCAGGCCACCGGCAGTGGATGCTGGAAGTAAGACCAAGTGGGCGGCGAAAGGTATTTGGCGTTTAAAGGCGCTGCCCCAGTAAGACCGGGGAAGTGTGTATGTAGGACTCTCCTGAGCTTAGTGGACCATACCTGTGTGGACCTTACATCTGGTAGAGCAGGTGTGTATGTGAGCTCATGTGTCCTGTGTGGGTGTTCCTGTTCAGGAGATACCTGTGGGCGAGTAGCCTATGCTAATGAGTCTGTCTTGGAAAGGCTTTGTGTATATTCTGCGTGGGTGGGGAAAAATAAAGTTTGCCCTACTGTGGCCCCAAACGCTAGGAGGCCCAGAATAGCTGTGAGTCCCCAGGCGCCCCTTACCTCCGTAGTAAGTGTACGGGGTGGACCCCAACATCTCAGACTCGTCCAAGCGGCCACCCAGGGGACGCATGCGCCGCGGACTCCGGAAGAAGGCGTGTCTCCGTGCGCCCAGAGCGCTCAGCTGTTTCATGCGGCGTTCTTTGGACCTTCGGTTCTGAAACCACACCTGGGGCGAAAGAAGGGGCCGTGAGCTTGGGGTCAGGAATGACCTCTCCACCCCACCCCCCGCCACTCCTGCTGATGTTGGCCCTGCTGGGTCCTAGCGCCTTGGGCACACCACCACTCCCCCGAGGCGAGGGCTGGGACGGATTAGTCCAGGAGGGGCGGAGAGGGGCTTCGGCAAACCAGCCAAGGGTGAAGGATTTCGCGGACTCGTGGGGTGACTCATAAAGGCTCCGGCTTCCTGGTCCTCGGCTTGCCCGCGGCCTGACGGCTTTATAAAAGCCTCCTGCCCCTTCAGACCCTCGCCTGCGGCTGCGGAGCCAAGCCCTGATTGTGGCTTTGCCAACGCGTCAACGCTAGAGAGCGAGGACGTCGTCGCCCCTTTCTGTGTTTGGAGAGGAAGGGGTCCTGGAGGCCGGAGAGGCTTAAGCCATTAGCTGGTCAGGGTGGGGTGACGGGATGAAATTCAGAGAGGTCTGGAGACCTTGTCCAAAAAAATCACATTGCCAGGATAGTGGGACCGTATCAACCTTTTAGTTCAAAAGTCCCTTCTTCTAAAGGATGCGCTGATGGACTTCCCCTATGCCAGGCCCTGAGGATTCTACGGCTAGGCTGCCCAACCGGAGCACGCCTGCTGGTTGGGAGGGTTGGCCGATCGGCCATACCTGAATGACCCTCATGTTGAGGCCGGTTTCCTGTGCCAGCTGTTCGCGGATGTGGCGCGTGGGCTTGGGCGTGGCCGCGAAGGCCGCCTTGAGTGTCTCCAGCTGCTTGGCTTTGATGGTGGTGCGCGGGCCGCGCCGCTTCGTGCCGGAGTTCTGTTCCTCGTTCTCATTATTAGCGGTCTCCTTGTCCGATGAGGTCGAGTTGTCAGTCTCTTTGGGGTCGTCCTGTAAGGGGTCCTGGAGGTCCGGGGACAAACTGCGGTCCGTACAGGATGACACTGCGGGGCGGACGGATTGGGGACAGTGGCGTCAGCGCAATCTGTCTCCAATTCAGAAACCCGTTTCTGAAGACCCATGATCTCTGCCTCAGTTGCGGGGATCCCCCCAAGCAGTCACACCCCTCCCCCTGAATCGGCATCCACCCACTCCCTCCAGACCAGGTTTGGTTTGAAAGGGTCTTCTCAGAGCCCCCGAAATTTGGAAGCTCCCAGGGAAGAGGGGCACACCCTCTGGAGAACCTTTTCTTCGGGAGTGGGGACACATTGTACCATCTCACCTCCCCCTGCCCAGTCTCGACTTTCTCCAAATAGCGATGAGCCTGCTGGTCCTTCTAAAATTTACCAGGACCTCAAAAGACACTGAAGGGGGATTTTTTTTTTTCAGTTTTAAATTGGGGGAGGGGAGAAGAGCCTGGTTTAGGGTTCTCCTGTAGAACCAGCTCTGTCTCTCCAGCCCTGAAGGAGCCCCCAGCAGATGAGTCCCAGACTGAATTCAGCATAGTCCAGAGCAGGCCCAGGGTGACGGTTGAGAGTGCCGGGCTGGTTGCTGAAGCCCTTTTGCGTCAGGAGGAAAACTGGGAAAGGAAAGAGTCCTCCATACCTGAGTTGAGGCTTCCCTCCTTGAGGCTAGAGCTCAAGTAGTCGTCCTTGCACACAAACTTGTTTTCGTCGATCACGTAGAGTTCCTCTCCGGTGGACAGCTGCTTGTTACACACCATGCAGGTGAAACAGTTGAGGTGGAAGACTTTGCTCCGGGCCTTGCGCACCAGGTCGCTGGGGGAGATGCCTTGTGCACAGCCTGCGCACTTCGTGCCAAAGCGCCTGTGGATACAAGGCGCCTGTCACCGTGAGGTGGGAAGGTGGGCCTGGTGTCCAAATCCTCTTCAGGGCTAACCTCTTCCCGCCCACTGTGGTTTCCCAGCTACCTCTATGTCCATATCTGTCAAATGGAAGCCTAATTCCGCTCTCCCTAATCTCCCTAATTCTGCTTTTAGTGTGTTGTGCTGTGGCCAGAAGAGCTGAGAGTGCAGCCTTGAGACAGGGTGTCCTAAGATGCATCCCCTGCCTTCAGGTCCCCACCAAATATATCTTGGCTGTTTCAGGAGTCCATAAAGCGTTTAAAACCCGTAGGCCAGGTTTTCATCGTTCTGAGCTTTGCCCTCTGGATTGGGAAGGTGATGCCCCAGATAGGACCACCACTGTCTGTCTCTAGCAGCAGGGTGGAGGATCCGAGCAGAAATGAATGCCAGAACCTTCCTCTGGCTTCTGGTGCTACCTGCGGAGACCTGCTGGACCCCCCTCCCCCCCAGGAGCTGGGGATAAGAGACTCTCAGTGGAGTAAGTTCTGGAAGCAAGAACTCAGTTTCTGTGCACACAACCTCCTCCCCTATCTCTGGCCCTGGCAGGCGGCAGGAGGGCAGGAGAATAGGGACAGAAGCTCCTCTTAAGTCCTCAGCTGGGACCTGGGATCACTCCAAAGCTCCCTTTCCCTTGCCTCGGAACCAATCCCCTTTCTTTCTTCCTTGGACTGTGAAAGAAAGTACCCCCACCCACACACAATAAGTACAAGAAGGGGTAGAGGTTGTGTGGGGAGGAAGAAGAGGGCTCAGAACCTTGGGGGGACCCCTCCATCCTCTCACACTCATGTCTCTAAACAGAGTGAATTTGGGTGACATTGATGTAGTGAGGGCATTAGAGACCATAAGTCACTTTTGGCCTTATCCGGCAGCATAATTGGCTATATACACCTTATCAAAAATCATTAGGTGCTTTGCAAGCATGCCACATTAGGGGCGCCAGGGCCTCCGGGGCCGGGGAGTTTACACGTGTAAAGGCGCGGCTGACATTTTCTCCTATTCAAATTCCCAAGTGCCCAGCCACTGGGGCAGGCGGCTGCCTTTCTCCTCTGGTGAGCTAATCACGCCCCCTCAGTGCCTGGAATTCAGACTCACAAAGCCTGTCAGGGTGCCCGGTGGAGGCAAGCAGAAAGAGCAACCATCGAAAACACTACAGGTTTCAAGGCTGCTCCTTAGCATTTTCCATCTGGGGAAACTGAGGCCCACAGAGGCACTGGGTCCAGGTTTGTGTGTGCTATGGACTTGGGAAGGGAAGTGACACACCGCAGAACAGACCTGCTGATTCTCAGCCTCTCTTTCCAACTCGGGAGAAAATGGATCAGGGGTGGGGGTGGGGAACAAGGGGAAGGTCCTCGGTCCCTCATCTCTAGAAGAGCCCTTCCTGTCTGGGTCTTTTGGAACTGGGAAGTTTCTGTTCGTCCTCAGATTACCCTCTGGGCTCAGGGTTACTGTTGGGACCTGAAGCTCCCACTGCTCAGAACTCCTGGAGCACCTTTGGGATCTGGGAATGTGGTCCTGAAGCTTCTGTCCCGGGGACTCAGGTGTGGGGAAAGGGCCGAGAGCAAGTTGCCGAGCTTCCTGCCTCTGCCATCTTGCCGCTCTCTGCTGTCTGGTAGACCCAAGGTGAGGCAGCCAAACAGCGTCCTCTTTCCTCACCTTAGCTTCTCATGAGGAGCCCACGACAGGGCGTGAGGAAGGCAGAGGCCCTATCTGCCTCCCCTCTAAGCTGGGGTGGGTCTCCTGGTCTCCTAATTCCCGATGTGCCCCGGTGGAGCTCCGGCCAGCCAGTGGTAGGCAGCAGGGCACGGTGGGGCCTCTTACCTGAAGAAGTCGTTTTTACAGTACAGCTTGCCCTCCCGGGAGAAGCACTTCTCCGAGAGGTTGGTTTTGCACTCGCAGCATTGAACACATTTAATATGCCACGCGCGGTCCAGCACGTTCAGCAGAAAGCGGTCGAGGATCGGCCGCTCACAGCCGGCACAGTGCACCATCATAGCCGCGCGCCCCGGGCGGCTCGGGCCGCCTCGTCTCCTTGGGACCCCTGGGCCCTTAGGGCCTCCCGGTCCCCGCTGCGGTGGCTTTCAGTCTCCCTGGTCTTGAGGCCTCGGCAGAGGCGAGTCCAGTATGGGTCAACTAAGACTTCTCGGGTTCAAGTCCTCCGATGCTCTCCGGCCTGGAGATGTACAGCCTAGAGTGGCGTGGAGGGCGGCGGCGGTCACAGTCTCATGTCACCGGTCGCTCCTGGGCTCTCGCTTCAGCCTAGAGCTGGTGTCCTAGGCGGCTGCTGGCTTCGGCGCTGGCGAGCGGCTTTCCCGGTTGGCGGAGGCGCCGGCACTTTCCCCCACTTTCAAGCGGTCCGGATCCTCATCTTTGTCTGGCCGCCGCCTAATTCGCGCATCCTTATTCAGATTTGGTGACGTGGTGCGGCACGTAGGGTGCCGGGCGGCCAATGGGCGCGCTGTGGCCATAGCAACCTCTTAAATTTATAGCATATCTAAATTGGCTACAGCGTTGCGGTCAGGACAGAGCAAAAAAAACAAGACATCAGTATTGCCGAGTATTTGCTAGTACCTGGTTCCGAGGCTAAGTAAGTATTTACCTTCCAGTTTGGGCCTGGAGGAGTGGGGGCGCGGTCCTCTCTCTTCGCAAATATTTTTTGGGTGCAGGGTTCCAAGGCCTAGTCAAGGAGGGACTTCCCACCCAGATTGCCAACCTCGCAACCTGTAGAAGTTGCCCAGGCCGGGAAGGCGCTGTAGTTCACCCGCTTCCGAACCCGCCCAGCTTCCTCTGGTTTAGGACTGTGGCTTGGCTCGCTCGGGCTCTGAGCGCGCAGGAACTGAGACTCTGTCTCCTGGGCTGGGGTTTCTTTTGTCACACGCGGGGCTGGGGCCCAGTCGGGCTTTTCTTACTAAGAGAGAAAGTGAAGGCCAGAAGCGTGGGTAGTTATGTGCCCCATCCCACCAGGCAGGTTGGAGTAGGGATATTTATCAATCAAGTCAGGTCACCCGCTCTGGGGGAGGTGTGGAGAAGGGAAGGTCTACCTCGGATGGGTGTTCGGGCAGGTAGATAGGAGGGGCCACTCACTACGTCTTTCTCTGCCACACGGTTTATAGTCCAGGACAGCCTGGTGGGAACCGTGGTGAATGGGTCACTCAGCGGAGCGAGGGAGGCTAGTGCTGGGCGCCAGCAACACTCCTGAGGGCGAGGGCTCTAAAGGTCCAGGCCCCTCCTTGGACCAAAGGCAGCTTCGTAGGTGTGGGAGTACCGGCAGGTGTACACCGAGGGATGCGTGGGCCTGGAGGGAAGTAAAGAAACCTGGGGGCGGGGGAAGGGGTAGAAAAGGCACCAGGCCTTGTTTCTGTTTGGCCAGCCAGGCCACCGCTTGCTTCGGGCGAGGTAGGATGGGGACATGCTTCCGGATGTTTGCTTGCTCCTGGTCAGAGAGCTGATGGTGCGGAGCTAGGGCCCAGGGGCTTGCTCCTGGTCAGAGAGCTGATGGTGCGGAGCTAGGGCCCAGGGGTTGGAGCCGGAGAGGATTTGTGCCAAGACTTGTCTGTGAATGTTTGTTTGGGTGTATTTACTGAGTTCTGTTACTTATATATGCGCTTCTTGAAAGCTATCGTTTTATTCTATGTGTAGTATGTTCGTGATCAAACCCTGTGACCTGGAGGGATTTTGATTATGTGAGGTTTTTTTTTGCGTGTAAATTTTCGTGTTTATAATTTCTGTGGTCCTGCTTGCGTGTGTGTTAATTAATGTGCGCATTAAAATTGTTTGTCAGTCTGTGTCTGCTTATGTGAGCCCGCTGGATGTCAGAGGACATGCTTGTCTGTGACAGGGTGAGCACATAGGTCACTCCTATGCATGTGCTAACCCTGGTGTGAAGGTGTACTTTAAATGTCTGAGTGTGTGTTTGTGTAAATGTGTGTGTTGCTGCTAGAGACCCTGCGTGTGACTGAGCTGGGCTGTGTGATCTTGAACACAGGATTTTATAGACGTGTGTGTGTGTGTGTGTGTGTGTGTGTGTACAGTGGGTTTCTGTTTACAGGACTGGAGGGAATGTATTTATGTTTACCACTAGCAGTGGTTATCTTCATGGATTGGGAAAAAAGATTTGGAGAGGCCATCAGTTGGGCCTTTGGAGAAGGGTACCCCCAACTCAGTAGCTTCGGTATGTGGGTATCACCTGATCACGAGTTTGTCAGGGGAACCAGCACCAGCAGTGTAGTGACAAGGACCAAGCAAGCTGGACAGAAAGAACTTGGGCCTCCTAAGCCTGTGGAGAGAGGTTCCAGAAGCCTCCAGAGGAAGCTGTGTGGCAGCACCCAGCTTTCCTGGATGGTGAATGGGCCTTGAGCTCAGATAAGACATAGAGGAAATGGAAAAGACCTCTGAGAAAAGGGGGAGCCCCGCGGGGCTGAGGCAAGCCCACTGCCCTCTGCCTTTGTCTCCCACGTGCGTCCCCGAATTCTCCTGGAGTGCTCCCCTCTTTAGCTCAGTGACTCACTCTATCTTCCAGGTCCCATTCCTTCCCCTCTTTCTTTCTCTGTTTCTCTCCCTCTCACCTTCCCTTTTTCCCTCTATTTTTTTTTTGTGCCCAGTTTGGAGTCTGGCATCCATCAAAAACACTTCAAAGACAGCTTCCCATTATGCATGGCTGCTGAGAGTGTGGGGGGAAACCTCACACCCCAACACAACACTCTCTCTCAAGCCTCCCCTGACCCCCTACCCCCATTGTGGCCACACATACCCTCAAGTCATGAGGAATTTAGGTATCAGACCCCTCCTGTCTCCCAAGTCAGGGTTCTGTCAAACCAGCCCTGTCTGATTCTTTATTCTTGGAGGAACCCATCAGCACACTTCTCCCGGAATGTTCCTGAATGTCAATGTGCAGCCACACTCCAGGAACTGAATGCCAGGCCAGGGAGGGAACTGTAGGAGAGAGAGAAAGAGAGAGAGAGAGAGAGAGAGAGAGAGAGAGAGAGAGAGAGAGAGAGAGACTACCCCAATGAGTCCTCAGGCCAGTCTGTGGGTGGGCCACCTAGACTGAGCCGTTGGTTGTAGCCTGTGAGGGTTGGTTGGGTTTAGGGTAGCCCCAGGGCTCAAAGACTAGTAATCGCCCTTCAGAGTCACCTGAGTGCCTCACTGGACCCACCCCCGACGCCAGCCTGGCAGCTATGGCAGCTTTCTCCATCCACTTTAGCACCCGGAAAAATAGCAGACCAGCTATTTTATATGTTATCCCGCCCTAACAGCACTGACAGATGGCCAGCCGGCAGTGAAATTCTCTCCTCTATGTAACTAATAAACGCTTGCGTCTTAACAGGGTGATGCGCCGAGACTCAATGTCACTTATACAAGATGTTGATGGAATTTACTATATAAAAATCTCCCTTCTAGAGTAAAGAGTATCAACATTACAGCTCGACAGACGGTGCGGGGATAAATGAAACAGACAAAAGACAAACAAGATAATAATCTGTTTCCAATCACTTAAGCCCTGTAGAGTTAGTAAAATGTTCCTTGCATATTCCCCCTTGAGTTCGGTAATTAATTACTGGCGAAGAAACGCACACCTCCCGGCTGGAGTGGGAGTTTCAAGGCCCGGAGAGCTTGGGCGTTGGGGGTGTCTTTCTCCCGCCTCCAGCTGGGGACACTGGACAGCGGTGGAGGAAGGAGGTGCTTCTTTGCGTCGACTAAGCAGGACATTTCAGTTAGGTCGCCGCACCTCTGCTCCTCTTCCCGTGCTTCGGAGATTCTTCAGCAGTCAAGAGAGAAAGAGGTCGGCCACTCAGAGGACCGAGTCTTTCTAAGTCTTCCTAAGTCCTCCCGCCCCCCACTAGAATGGCCTGATTAGTCTATTTTTTTGTTTGTTTGTTTTGTTTTTGTTTTTTGACAAGGAGCAGGCTGGAGGCTCGGTGCTGGCCGGGGGAGGGGGAAGGGCGGAATCCAGAAGGTTTGCCCCTTGCCCTCTTCTCCCCGGAAGCATCTCAGGTGTAGCAGCATCCAGTTCTCTCCCGACCTCGATCATTACCTCCCCATCACGCATCCTTATCCCCCCCCCCGCACCACCACCAAGAGCCAGCGAAGCTTTAACATTAAACAAACGCAGCGAGCGCCTGGGAGCTGCGCTCTCGGCCGGGTCTGCGCGGCGGCGGCGTTACAAATTGTAAATTTAAATTGCTCTCCGGATTCATTACTTCCCCTCTTTGATTTCAGCCAGCCGTGAAAAATTATACTGGTGTACCACTGAGAAACTGTTTTGCCGCAAAGAGCCTGCGCCTAATCACTGGCTTTCTCCCTCCGACAAGAGTGTAATTATTTTGTTTTGGGTGTAAATATAGGCGGCCCTGCGCACAGACACTCAGCATCCCGCCGGGCACGGCCCGCCGCCCAGAGGCATCCGCCCGGGGTAGGAGCGGGCGTGGAGGCCAGGCCAGAGCAAAGCGCCCGCCTCGTACTCCCGGCAGACCAGGTCTCCAGTCTCTGCCCCAGAACTCACGAACCTAGGACATCCAAACCTAGTTGAGTGGACTCCAGCGGTGTGGGTCAGAGCTCAGGGTCAGATCTAGAAGAGTACAGTGGGATGGGGGTGGATGAGGATTCTCGGGCCCCTGCAGGACCCACACACCTGAATGGAGTCCCAAGTCCAGGTCCAAGTAGGGACAGTGTCCTGCTCTAAGAGGAACACGGGAGACAGAACGGGTAGGTGCGTGAGTCTTTTTCGCGCAACCCTGTGCCTACTGGGTTTCCAGAGTTTCTTTGCAGAGCTTTGGGATCTCCCGCAATTCCGAACACTCCGGAATTAACCGGCCTTTAACCGGTGCTGGCCGGACCTGGGATGTTTACAAACCGCCTGGGGTTTATTTCATCCTCACCCCCTCTTCCATTCTTCCCTCTTTCCCCTCTTCCTTTCAGGGTGTGGGGAGAGCTATCCGAGTGTTGGGAGATAAGCCATTTTGGGAGACATGCCAGTAAGACCGTTTCCCAAGACGTAGTTGAGTGCTAGATCTGAAAGACTTCGGTCCCAATATCTGAGCCCGACAGAGCTTTAACGACTGCGACGCAGGAGGGAGCTGCAGGGTGTCAGCTGGGGTGTCGGGTTCTACTTTGATAATGCCTAGCCCCACCGCCCAGAGATCCCAAGCACACAGGGCAGGGAGTGAGCCCCACTCCTTACTCCTGAAGCCCCACCTTTAGGCTGTTGGGACCCCCACCAGCAGGCAACAGCTCGTCTTGAGCTGTAAGACACTTTCCTAAGGCAGAATTCAGGCTCCAGTTTCCCCGGAGCCTGGGTTGGTTCTTTTCAGCAAGAAGAGGGCTTGGAAGAGATCAGATGAAGCCCCCACAACTTGTAAGCAAAACGGACATTTTTGCTTAGGGGGAGAAAATCCCACACTTAGCATCGTGGTTGGATTCCAGGTTGCGGGGTTTCCCTGTACTGGCGGGGTTGAGAGTTGAGCTTCATTGGGAATCCTTGTACTGGGGAACCGGGCTAGATGTTGCTCTGTGGGCCCCAACCCCAAGTAATTTGGGACTCCTTTGGCCCGGCAGCCAGCAGAATTCGTCGAATGGGCCCTGGGAGTGACTTCTCTCAAGTCCGGAGAGGACAGTTTACCTTGGATACCCTTTCAAAAGAAGAGTCCCCAGCCCACCTATGACTTTGAGTTTTGTCTTTCAACCTAGCTTAGTCTTTCTGTTTGTTTTGTTCTCTCTCTCTCTCTCTCTCTCTCTCTCTCTCTCTCTCTCTCTCTCTCTCCCTCTCTCTCTCTCTCCTCCCCCCTCCCTCATTTTCTCCCCCTCCCTCTTCCCACACCTCCACTCCCTCCGCTCCCCACCTTCTTTTTGTTAGCCTAATTTGGGTTGCTTTAGAATTGGCCCGACTTTGGCAGCTTGTGGTGCTGTGAGTGTGTGTATGTGTGTGTGTGCTTGCGCGCGCACGCGTGTGTGTATTTCTCAGTTGCTAATGATTGTGTGTTGATAGAGTAATGCAGTGGCCTCATTAGCCCTTGTTTAGAAGGTGTTAAAAGGGAGATCCGCCTCAGAAAGCCGCGGTTTACACTGCGGCGCGGCTGAACCCCAAGCCGCCAGGCGAGCTGGGGGAGGCAGACCCGCTTCCACCCCCTAGAGAAGGGAGAGGGGGCGGGGAGGCGACCCCAGCTCCGGCCTCCCAAGGCGGTACGTTTACCCTACTGAGTGCCCTGGGCTCGGTGAGGACCCCAGCGGGGGACAGCTCTGGTTCCAAAACTCCGGGGAGCTGCTCAGCGGGGCTCTGCGGCCTTTCCCAGGGTAGGATGGGACAGGGAGGACGGCAGAGAAAAAAAGGCAAATTTTTTTGAGGGTCGGGAGTGAGGTATTTTATTTTAGAGGCGATTACAGACCAGTAGGTAGTAGTAGGGGTCTCTGGGCTGGGGCAATCTCCATGCCCCATCCTTCACCCCCGCCAAAATAGATAGCTCAAGCTTTAGGGGGTTGGCAGAGAATCCCCCCACCACTTGTTCTCAGATGGCCTTTTGGGACCTTCGTTTTGCAAGTTTCTTTCCCAATCTCTCTCTGCCCTAAGGCTTCCACCTGGGAAGGAATTTGGGAGATTAAAATTGTAGCTGGCTGGCCTACTTCTGCAAAGCTTGGCGTTTGCAAGGAACTCTGTTGACCTGGGCTAGAGGGTGCATGTGCTTGGTTGTGTTGGTGCCCGAGAGTGGTGGACCCTAGACCAGGCTCCACACTGTTGGCTTTCCCCATCCCTTCCTCACCCCGAACATTTAGGTTTGTGGCTGAGATGACTTGAAGAGAAATCCCATTTTTTATCCTGGGTCATGCTAAAAGACCTGAGGAAAAATATTTTGAGCAGGCTCAGTGGGTGCCCTTGTTGAACTCTCGGAACTAGACCCTTTTCCTGATGAAAGGGAGAGAGAACGGGTTGGTATTCATCGTGAGACTCTTGGATCAAATTTTTCTTTTTTCATGGAGATGTGTGTGTGTGTGTGTGTGTGTGTGTGTGTGAGAGAGAGAGAGAGAGAGAGAGAGAGAGAGAGAGAGAGAGAGAGCCTTTCTCATCTTACTGGTTTCTTTGCATTTGGTTTTCCTTTTCCAGTCCCTGGATTTGACATTGCAACTAGTCTGGGCATCCTATTCTGGTAAACACCCACCTACCAAATGTCGGAAATCATCATGCTCCCCTCTTTCCTGTATGTGTGTGTCTTATGCTTTTTTTAATTTTATTTTGTTTTCTTTTAAAAGCCTAGACATTGTCTAGAGACAGGTCGAGGGAAGCTGGGGCTCTCATACAGGGGCTCTCGTGAAATCCGACAGTAGAACGGATTTCAAACCCAAACTGAACCCTCTACTGCCCTCCCTAAATCGTCTTGTAGTTAGAAGCGAGATTGCAGATTGCGCGGGAAACCAAGTTAAAACCCTGTTCCCCAGATGCTGTGGGATGGGACCAGGATCAAATACGGAGGATGCGGGAAGACTGAAAAGCCCTTAGCTCACTAGCCCCCTCCTCCCCCTCCCTTTCTCCCTCTCTTTCTCTCTTTGTCTCCCTGGCAGGTTTGTCGGCGAGGCAGGGGTGTGCCAGCGGTGGCAGCCAGGCTCTGTACCGGCCTGGGAGTTGGGAAGTAGACAAAGACTGGAGCTGTCCGCGGTCCTGAAGCCGCGCGTAGACGGGCTTCTGTAAACGCCCTGCCCACTCGGAGCCTTCTGCCTTCTAATCCCATCTTTGCTCTGGCTTTTGCTTCCCCCGCCCCGCTTTCATTTCACTATTTGTAGATCTATCTATCTATCTATCTATCTATCTATCTATCTATCTATCTATCTATCTATCTATCTATCTATCTCTATCATCTATGTATCCATCCATCTTGAAAGACAAACCGGCTGATTAAAAGCAATTTCTTCTTCTCACCTCAAATGCAGGACATAAGAAAGGTTTCTTTTAACTACACTCACAATGGTTCCAAGTAGCTGTTTCCACCCTCCCAAAGAAGCGGAGGTGTATATTTAAAACAATAAAACGCAAACACAACGAATACTGGAAATCTGCCATCGAGTTTATTCTAAGGGAGAAGCACAGGGTTTACTTTCAAAATATTAATTTTGGAAACACTTTATCTTTTTTAAAAATTTCATTTTATTCTTATTTTATGTCCATTTCTGTTTTGCCTATATGTACGGCTTGTGAGGGTTCCGGATCCCCTGGAACTGTAGTAATGAACAGTTGCGAGCTGCCTTGTGGATGTTGGGAATTGAACCCAGGTCCTTTGGAAGAGCAGCCAGTGCTCTTAACCTCTGAGTCATCTCTCCAGTCCTGGGAACACTTTATCATTGTGGCTAGAAATATATAAGAGCTACAGAGATGTGTGAAGGTGTAGAGACCCAGGCACCTGCCCTGTGAAGGAGTAGGGCTTGTGAGGGCAGAAGCTGGGAGGGGGGCAGTAAGCCAACTTAACCATTGCAGGCATGCAGAGGTCTACTGTGAAAACCCTCTTCAGGGTCTCTCTCTCTTTCTCTGTATGTATGTATGTATATATGTATGTATGTATGTATGTATGTATGTGTTTGCATCTATATTTTTATCTCGCTTTCTTTATCTGTCTATATCTATCTACCTACTTACCTATTTGTTTATTTTTACATTCATTGGTGTTTTGCCTGTATGTATGTCTGTGTAAAGGGGTCAGAAGCCCTGGAACTGGATTTACAGACAGATAGGTGTGAACTGTCGTGTGGGTGCTGGGAATCGAACCTGGGTCTTCTAAAAATGCAGCCAGTGCTCTTCACTACTGAACCATCTCTCCATCTCTCCAGGTCCCCTCTTCAGAGTTATTAAAAAGACCCGTCTTATGGAAAAGTTGGGCACAAAAGTGTTAACCAGTGCTTCATTTTCTAAATGCTCTAGGTGTCACTTAGGTATCTGGCATGTCATATGACTAGGCAGCTTGCTCTCCATATGTGGCAACATGTCTGAGTGAATTTGTGGAGGGGAGGCATATGCCCCACCCACCCCAACATATTTTGTCCTTGGGATTTTGCACCTTTGTTAGTGCATAGGATCTGAATACTTGCCCCTCTGTTGTTTCAGAGAGATACCACCCCCCTGGGAGCCCGGGTGCTACCTCTTCATCTGGTCTCCTCAGTCCCTCCAAAGCCTCCCTATTGCAAGGTGTCAGTCAAGTTTATGGGTTCACTTCACAGCAAGTGGGGGTTCAGAAGAACCAGAACTCTCAAAATAGAACAGTTTGCAATTAAAAACTGCATTGGGGCTTGGGACAAAGTGCACACAAATTCTTCTAGACCCTTTTAGACCTTGGCTGTTTTGATTGTTATCTTCTTCCTCCTACTTCTGTAGGTTCTTCATTAAGACCAATGTGGCCATGCTTTTAGACTGTGCACCTTCAACCTCACAGAACACAGCATTGTGTCAGGACAGGTGCCTGACTTTGAGAGTCCGTGTGTGTGTGGTGTGTGTGTGAGTGTGTGTGATTTCCCGGTCTTTGCTGTAGATGAAGAGCTGTGGATGTTGCTCGTGTTCCTAAGTAACACACACACACACAAAATCGAGTCTCAGAGATGCTGACGGATGCTGCTGTTACACAACCAAGGTCTAATTGTAACCTTGCTCCTGAACATGCTCTGAGGAACTGTGTTTTCCTGGGGACCTCACCTAGTGGCTATGATACTATTTCTCCATTAGTAGGGTCCTTTTGGCTTCTTGGACCACCGTGGCCTGTGGTGCGGGCTTCTGAAGTGGGTGTAACTAAGTACTAACTTTGAAACAAGAAGCATGCCACATCCCTCTGCCAGGGTTGGGAGGGAGTTTCACAGGTTGGGAACCAAGTTCGTAGGAATTGTCTCTCAAACCTCCAGCTTGGAATCGTTTTTAATCCTTCTCTCTCTCCTGCATTGACTCCAGTGTATCAGCAAGTTGGGCTCACTGTGCCCCCAAACCATCTCCCAATCATTTCAGCCACCACCACCTAACCTGTTTTATAGTAGTAGCCTTCTAACCGGGCTCCAGATTCTCCTAGCTCCCTTCCCTCTCATCTGTTCTCTATACTATGACAGAGGTTATATTTTAGAACCATACTTTAAGGCTTGTCACTCTGCCTCTGACCCTCCAACAAGTCCTCAGTGCGTGTAGAATAAAATCCATACTTCTTGTCCTGCTGTGCAGGGCCTTTTGTGAGGGTGCCTAGCTCTCACTCCTCATATGCCTCCCTTCCTGTGTCTGCACCATCCACATCGGCTCCCCTGCTGTGTCTTACACAGCCTAGTTTTCTCACCTCAGGACCTTCGCACTTGGCTGGCCTTTCTGCCTTCAAATCCTTGCAGGGTTGGCCCTGCCTTTGTCATTCAGCTCAGCTGTCAATTCTTCCAGCCTGTTTTCCCTGATCAGTTTATTAGAACTGATCCAACCCCAGTCACTTTCTACCCTGCCTATTCTCTTTGTTGCCTTTATCAATATATGTAATTATCCTCCTGCTGTATTTAGCTGCATAATGTCTGTCTTCCTTATAATATCAGTTCCACGAGGCTGGGGAGATGCTGTTTGTCTTGTTCATGGTTGACTTTCCCATGCTTGACTCAGTACCTGGAACACAGCTGTTCAGTACATATTTGTTGACTGGATGTATAATGAACAAATGCACAGATAGATATATGGGGTGAGAGCTTCAGAAAATGGGTGGCTATGGATGGGCAGATCTGAGAAGGGACTGACAGATATATTGTCCATTTTCTCGTGCCTGTGGTGAAGCAGCTGGCTGGTAAAGGATGACAGAATAGATTCTTTGAGACCGTAAGAGCATGCTTACCAGATAGGGAACCAAACCAGAGGAGAATCATGCATCCACGGCTTAGGGGTTATTTTATTATTATTTAACTTGTTATGGTTGGGTCTCAAACCTTCCCTTGCTTATATAAGTAAAGGGTGACAATTGGGAAAACATTGACGTCAGATGTTTTAGGGCAATGCTCTCCAACTCAGGACATGGAATCCATGCTATGTGGGACAGGAGCACCACTTAGCCTTTCTGTACCTTGGGTTCTGCATCTGTGGAATGGAGACAGGAGCACCACTTAGCCTTTCTGTACCTTGGGTTCTGCATCTGTGGAATGGAGACAGGAGCAGTCTGCCTTGCAGAGGGGACGCCACACACTATGGTACGCTCCAATAGTGCTACAGCCTCAGGTGAGAGTGGAGAAGGGAGGCTAAACGGATGCTCCTTTGCTCCTCCGTGTCTTCTATTTGTTGGGGATAATGTGCAGGCTCAGTGGTGGCTGTGGGAATGAATCTGTCCCCTCCTCTATCCAATGGGACAGAAATTGTGGCTGCCTTACTGGGTTGTGGGAGCCCCGGGGAGAGGCTGTGGGGACACTGGAAAGTACAACACACGCCAGATGGATTTGTGTGTTCTGTGTCGGGGTGTGTATGCACACATGTGTGGGTCTATGTGCATATATGTGGAGGCCAAGGATCGCTGTTGGGTGTCTTCCTCAGTCACATTTTACTTATCTCTTGAGACAGGATCTCTCATTGAAGCTGGAGCTCACTGATTCTACTAGACCGGCTGGCCAGAAATCACGAGGAACCCGCCTGTATCCGTGTCGGCTGGCACGCTCACTGCCTTGTTGTTTGTTTGTTTACGTACACGGGTGTTGGGAGTACGACTCAGGTCCTCAGGCTTGCACATCAAGCGCATTTCTCACTGAGTAACCTCAGTCAGTTCTGGGAGTTTCTGGGTCTGTCTGCTCAGGAGCTGCCTTCCTTTCCACAAAGAGAAGTGGGACAGGCAAACGTGAAAGGCTGTTTGGTTTCTAGAACATTCCTCATGAGCTATGTGCATGACATCATTAAGGCTTGCTTGGACCCCGAGCTGGGGCTAGCTCAACTTTGCACTGAGCTCTACCCAGCGGTTTCCTCTGGCTCACAGTGGCCATTGTCACTCTGCAGGGGACCTTCTTATAATGTAATAAAAAATGCTCTACAAGGATGTGTCTCTTTTCCTTGTCTGTGGTTTCTTAGTTCAGAACAAACCATGGTGATGTAGGGCTCCCACCATGAGGTGGGCTGGGCTGGGTCTGAGGGCGTGGTTTATGGAGGCCAATGAGATGTGTGCAAAGCACGAGCACCTACTGTGTGCACGGGACTGTTCTAGAGGCTGCAGATGTTTCAAGCACCTACCGTGTGTAAAGGACTGTTCTAGAGGCTGCGGATGTTGCTATGAATGACCACGGTTTCCTTGCTTCAACTGCTGAGAGCCTGACAGGGAGCCCATACACCAACATGAATTTTCACACAGTATTCATGTGTCACTCTGCTTCCATTTTGTTTCATTGAGATGCAGTCCCACTGTGTAACCCAGGCTGGCTTCAAAGTTGTGATTCTCCTGCCTTGGCGTCCCCAGTTGTAGGCCGCATGAGCCCCCGTACCCAGCAAGGGTTTTATTTTATTTTATATTTTTTTTTGAGGCAGAGCCTCATTTACTCCAGGCTGTCTTCAAACTTTCTATGTGATGGAGGGTTACCTTAAACTTCTGATCTCCCTTCTCCAAGAGCTGGGATTGCAGTCATATACCACCATGCCTTGTTTATAGAGTTCTGGACATCAGACTCAAGTCTTTGTGGATGCCAGACAGGCTTTCTATCAACAGAACCACATCCTCAGGCCTTATTATTTTCTGATTTTATTATTTCGTTTTTTCTGGCAGTGCTGGAATCAGGAATCAGTTCCACATTTTTGCACATGGTGGGCAAATGTTCCGCCACTGAGCCATAACCCAGTTCGTCCGTCCGTCCTTCCTTCCTTCCTTCCTTCCTTCCTTCCTTCCTTCCTTCCTTCCTTCCTTCTTTCTTTGTGACAAGATTTCTCTGTATAGCCCAATCCATCCTGGAATCGCTATGTAGACCAGGTTGGCTTCTAACTTGCAGAGATCCACCTGCCTCTGCTGGGATTAAAGGCATGCACCACCACCTCCTGGCTTCACCCCCAGTTTTCTATGTCACTGTGGGTATCAGAAGAAGAAGAGATCTGGATTCCTAGTTCTGGCTCTTCTCCCTTCACCAGCCCTAACCTTCCCAGTTCCTTATTCCTCCCCTTGGCTCCTCCCTTTATCAGAAACATGAAAGCCCACTGGGCCCAGTGCCTTTGGCTTAGGTGCTAAATCTCCCTAAGGCTCACATTGTTTGTAAACCAAGAAAAAACAGTAATAGTCAAAGAGACTCCTAACTTATTTCTTGAGAATGAAAGTGACGAGGAGCGAGGATGCTCCTACAGGGCCTGGCACCAGGTGACAAGCGGGAAGTCTGGATAAATGATGATAGACACGCTAATGATTTCTGCACTGGGATCAAACCCTGAGACATAAAAGCCAAGGAGGATGGTTCTTTGGTGTGAGGAGCGATGGCCCCTAGATCCCTGGACCCCTGGGCCAAGTCCCTGTGTTGAACCTGTGCTAGTAGAAGCCAGGTTCCATCACCCATGACATGGCACTGAAGGCCTAGCTAGGGTAGAGGTCAGGGTTGCTGTCTTGCTTCTCCACTCTCCTAGCCAATGGGGAGCCTCTTCTTGGGGAGAGAGGAGACCTCTAGGAGTAGGGCCTAAGAGATGTTTTAGGAGAAGTTCATGTTGGCGAAGGCTTGTGAGACTCTCTTTTGTCTTCGAAACAATCTCCATATGTCACTCTGCTTTTATTTTGTTATTTAAAAATTTTTTTTTTATTTTGAGACAGAGTCTCATGTGTAAGCCCAGGCTGGCCTTGAACTCACAGAGATCCTCCTGTTTCTGCCCCCTAAGTGCTGGATTAAAGACATACACCACCCAAACTCATTTTTTTAAAATATATTTTTTATATTTATTTGTTTGTTTATTGTGTGTGTATGAGCATTTGCCTGTTGTATGGGTGTGTACCATATGTGTGCCTAGTGGCCAAGGAGGCCAGAAGAGGGCACTGGATTCCCCGAAACTGGAGTAACAGATGATTGTGGGCCACCATGTGCATGCTGGGAACTAAACCCGGGTCCTCTGCAAGAGAATACTGTTAACTACTGAGCCATTTCCCAAGCCTCCATGCCCAGCATAGAAGTGGGGGGGGCGGTTGGAGAGATGGCCCAGTGACTAAGAGCACTTGCTCTTCCAGACTCAGGTTCAGTTCCCAGCACACACTCACATGAGCTCACACACTCACATTAAAAAAATAATAAATAAATCTTAAAAGGAGGAGAGAGAGACAGAGACAGAGAAAAGCACGTACCATGGCTGCCATGGTGTATGTTTGGAGGTCAGAGGACATCTTGAGGGGACATAGAGCATAGAGGGTGGAGCGCCTTTAAGGATGGAAGCGTCTTCTTCTTTGACCCCCAACAGAACAAGCCAGAGTCACTAGGAAACACTAGGAACCCATAAGATCCCACAGGGGTCCCATGCACCCTAGTCCTTATTCTGAGAGGGCCTCTTTCCTACCACCTCCAGAGAAGTCCATCTGCTGTCCACTTTTCTAAAGTCCCCTGAGTAGGGGATGCTTATGGTAGACCTTCAATCTCAAGGGGGCCTTCTAACCTCTCAAGCAGACTCTGGACAGCCCTGAGCCTACTCAGCTGGTAGGTTCTCCAGGTCCTGGTCAGGCTGAGAACTGCATGCTAATCATCAATGTGTTCAGGAAGAGACCCAAGATGTTTTTAAAGACAGCCTCAGCTGGGCAGTGGTGGTGCACGCCTTTAATCCCAGCACTCGGGAGGCAGAGGCAGGTGGATTTTTGTGAGTTCGAGACCAGCCTGGTCTACAACTAGTTCCAGCGCAGGCTCCAAAGCCACAGAGAAACCCTGTCTCGAAAAACAAAACAAAAAACAAACAAACAAAAAAAGACAACCTCACCAGGTCTAGGTTCCTAATATCCAAAGATGGCCAGGTTAAAAAGAAAAGAAATGGGGTTTGGAGAGATAGCTCAGTGGCTAAGAGCACTGGCTGGTCTTCCAAAGGGTCAGGGTTCAATTCCCAGCACCCACATAGCCGTTCACAACTGTCTATAACCCCATTGCCAGGGCAGCTGAGACTCTCATACAGAGATACAGGCAGGCAAAACCCCAATGTACAAACAAAAGGGCCTGGGAGATAGCTCAGCAAGCGAAGGTGCTTGCCACCAAAAGTGATAACCCAACCTCAATCCCCAGGACCCACAGAATGGAGGAGAGACCGGATCTCTGAGAGTTGTCCTCTGATCTTTATGTACTTGTTATGGAGTGTGCATATGCACAGGCTGAAGATATAGAAATGTCTTCTGCCCTGATTTTTTTCCTCATTATATGTCCATGAACTGATTCATCACGTTGGCTTTCTTTTCTTTTTTCTTCCTTTTTCTTCTCTTTCTTTTCTTTTTTGTTTCTTTGTTTTATTTTTGGTTTTTTTGTTTTGTTTGTTTTTTTAATATTTATTTATTTATTATGTATACAGTATTCTATCTGTGTGTGTGCCTGCAGGCCAGAAGAGGGCACCAGACCCCATTACAGATGGTTGTGAGCCACCATGTGGTTGCTGGGAATTGAACTCAGGACCTTTGGAAGAGCAGGCAATGCTCTTAACCACTGAGCCATCTCTCCAGCCCTCTGAAATGAATTTCAAATCACTGTGAAATGCTGTGGAGAGGGAACCACAGCTGGTCAACACAGAATGAGATCACATCTGTGAAAATCCTGTTAAAAACCATTATTTTTAATTGTGTGTATGTGCACCTGTGTGTGGGTGTGTGCAAATGAGTGCAGGTGCCCCTGGAGGCCAGAAGAGGGCATCAGATACCCCAGAGCTGAAGTGACAGGCAATTGTGGGCCAATCCAGAGCAGGCTGCCACCTGCTACGTTCTGAAAGGAGGATGGAGTGCCAGAAGAGTTGAAGGGTTTGACGTCTTTGATGCAGGGATTAGGTCTGTTTGGAAGAGGCCTGAGGTTCAAAAGGGCGTTTGGGTAGAAGGTATAGAGAGGCAGGCACAGTGTGATGATGAACAGGGTTCTGTTGATAACCGGCATGAGCTTCCCCTTCACTGGGGGTATGCAAGGCATGCCTGACCCAACCAGACTACTGGTTCCGGAGCACCTGCAGATGGGTGACCCGTTTGTTCCTGGATGTAGTAGTAGACACTAGCTGAACACCTACTACGTGCTGGGCTCTAGGCTCAGCAGCAAGGCTTCCCATATCATGTCCTTTTCCCGACACACCCTGTTGTATATGGAAGTGGGAAGGCTCACAAAACTCCCCCAAAGTTACAAGATCCAGCCCTTCTTCGAGGTTCCATAAGCAGTGACAGCAGCCAGGGAGGGGAGACTCCTGAGTCCAGCTGCTTGCAGTTGGGGCTGGGAGCCCCAGAATGCTGGGCTTCTGGAAGTGTGGCTGCCTTCGACTCCCCTCGCTCCTGTAAGGAACCGCAGTAGACTCGTTGGTTCACTGGCTTAGGCTTGGGTGGAGTCATTCATCTAGTCTGTTATTAGTGCTCTGTTTAGGGTGAACAGACATTTGTTCTCATCTCCCCAGGAAGAGCTGGGCAACACATACATGTACATATGCCAGGGGAAGGTTTACTTTGTAAATGAGGCACGGCAAGAACTTAGCAGCAATGACTAATGAACCAGAGCAATTAAAACAGTGTGTGATAAAGCTCTCTGGATACAGTCCTTTTCTCCCTGAGCCTCGCTTTAAATGTCTTCCTTTTGCAAGGTGTGGTGGGGGCCTGTCATCAGGGTCTTCCTCCATCTTATTCCACTCTATCTAGAGTCAGGGTCTCTCCCCAAACCTAGAGCTTGCAGATGGGTGACCCGTTTGTTCCTGGATGTAGTAGTAGACACTAGCTGAACTAGCCATCCAGGTGCCCTGGGGATCCTCTGTCTCCATTTCCCAAGTGCTGGGGTTATAGGCACCTTTTATGCGGATGCTTGAGATCTGGTCCTCAGACTTGTGTGACTACCCACTGAGCCACCTCCCAGCTCGCAAGCAAATCTTGAATGAAGGGTTGATTCTGCCTGTCTTGTATGAAGTGGGTGCATCAATCCCTGGGGGCCCAGGGACAGGGTGGAGACAAGACTGGGATTTGGGGACAACTCCCACAAATCCTTGCTGGATAGGGGTGGGGTAGTTGCTGAAGGCCTGTGGCTGGAGATCTGGTGTGGTGATCAGAAGAGTGGACAGGGTCTGGGGGGAGAGGGCAGGGCACAGGATTCTTGAGAGCTGAGGAGTGACCTTGAAGTCTTCAAGTAAACGCTGGCCCGCTGGCCCGGGGTGAAGTGGGAGGCTGGAGCTGCCTCTGAGATCAGACAGCTCAGCGCTGTGTATGTGTGGCAGTGCGTGTACTTCTATCTGCACATGTCTGTGGTGTGTCTGTGTGTGCACTCCCATGGCCTTTGTGTGTCTTTGTATGTGTGTGCTTGATGGCATCTGTCTTTGTGTGTG